>JALJCO010007601.1:0-28952 GCA_023101725.1 Atherinomorus stipes | reverse complement strand
CTTTGCTGCTTCAGCCTCCAAATGAGGTCAGTTAAAGGTTAAATATGTAATACGGACAGAAAAGTGACATAACGTGTGTCTAGGTCACGGGTCGGCAACCCGCGGCTCTTTTGTCCCTCTGATGCGGCTCCCTGGCATTTGAAAATTAATTAATAACTATTGTACTAAAGTGTATTTCTTTTGGTTGGCTCACTTTAATAATGTGATTCTAAAAGACCGAGACAAGTTTCCCCTTTTCAGACAATAAAGTTTATCTTATTCTAAATTTGAAGATGATGATGATCCCTCTGAGGGATTCATGTACAGTTGCGCACTTTTCCCATGTTCTCCGAGCACTCCAAATGCAGCACGTGAAATAAAATCCAACTCGACTATTAAAATAAAGACATAATTTATATTGTACCATTTTGCAAAGCAGCTCATTGAGTGACAGGTGCAATAAACAGGTAACTGCAGTAAAACAGCGAGTAGCTATCCAGCATGTGATATGATGCGTCTCACACACCTTTACGCAGCCAGTGTTAATAACTGCACTTCATGCTCACGTGCAGCTATGGTGCAGCATAGCATAATACAGCCCTATCCAATCAACAATCACGGAATTAAACATTAAAAACGCAATTAATTATAAACAGAATATCACTGAGTGTGGACCTGCCGCGGAGCGCTGAACTTTCTTCCTGGTGCACTATCCCACGAACACCTCAGAGCGGAGGTCTCTGTTGTGCTTGGATTCAAGTGCAGTCGACTAAGGATCACAACACTGCTGTTGCTGCAGTTATCCACTCTGACCCTGTCATGCTGCGCTTTGACCACTTCTCCAGCCAGGTAGGCCGACGATGGAGAAGAAAAATGTCTGATGCACGGAGCATGTTCAGTGCTGCGTGGGCAGATTAGTTTTCACTGCTGACCAAATTATTTTGCGTAGCTATGTTCATATTTTGTGAAATAGTAATTTCATTTTTGTGACCAACAGTCTTCAGCATGTCGAACAAGTAACGCAGAGGGGTTTATAACTGACAGCTAACATTAGCCATGTTAGCAAACAAGCTAGCTTACCGATCCAGGAGAAAAGTTGCCATTTCCGTGTTTTGATGCCGCGTTTATGTGGGTCCATTTAGTGTAATCTTCAACTAAAGGTTTTGCTCTTCTCAGGTCACCCCTCCTCAGAAACAGATAATATCTCCACGGCTCTGAAGCAGCTGCTTCACTCGTCGTCTCCACTGTTTCCCTGTACCAGCCTAACTGGGCCCAAAACACGAATGCCACACAAAGATCGTATTTGGCAACCCGCAATTACGGCGTGTATTGGCTCATAGACGTAAATATAATGCCATTATTGAACCCGTTAAAATTTATTTAACAGTCTTATCTTGAGCAGAACGGTATCTCTGAGAAATTTCAGTCAGATTTTAAAGCATTTCATCGTACAGAAACAGCATTATTAAAAGTTTTTAATAATCTGCTTTTAACTGCAGACCGTGGTAGTTCCGCTGCGCTGATACTTTTAGATCTAGCATCTGCCTTTGACACGGTTGATCATCAGATCCTTTTTTTCCTGTTGGCGTAGCATTAACCAGTCATACCTAGCTGATAGGAGTTTTTCTGTCAGTTTAGGTCAGTAATCATCTGCTGCCTCCCCTCTCAACTGTGGGGTCCCCCAGGGTTCTATTCTGGGTCCTATTTTGTTTTCTTGGTATCTGCTTCCGTTGGGTTCTATTTTTAGTAAGTTTGGCATTTCTTTTCATCTCTTTTTGGCTTTTCTTTTCTGCTATGCAGATGACCTGCAGATCTATCTGCCACTGCAGACCAGGTCTTCTGGGTCCATGGACTCTCTGCTGCAGTGCCTTGCTGAGGTGCATTCATGGCTGACTCAGAACTTTCTCCAGCTAAACAGGGATAAAACTGAAATTATTGTATTTGGTGAGTCAGATGTATTGGATGGTCATATTAGTGTAATTGGCTCCTTGACAAAATACTCCAAGCAATATGTCAGAAATCTTGGAGTGACCTTTAACTCTCGGTTCAGATTTTTTTTATATATATATATACTTTATTCAAAAGTATATCAAGCCAATTAGGAAATTCATTCTCTGCACTTTCACCCCTCTCAGGTTGAACCTGAGGGCAGTGGGCTGCTATTTAAAGCGCCCGGGGAGCAGTTGGTGGGGGGGGTTAAGGACCTTGCCCAAGGGTCCACAGTGGTTCACGTGAGTGCCGTGTCAGGGATTCAAACCCGGGTCTGCCGCGCCAAAGCCCACAACATTAACCACTACGCTATCCACTAGATTCTATGAACAAATAAGCTCTGATGTCAAATCCAGCTTTTTTCATTTGCACCTTCTAGCCAAAGTCAAATCATATCTGCCCTATCAGGACTTAGAGAGGGCGATCCATGCTCTGGTTACCTGTCACTTGGACTATTGTAATTCCCTCTATTTTGGAGTAGAGCAGTCTCTTCTTCAGCGCTTGCAGACTGTGCAGAACGCAGCTGCTCATCTCCTGACAGGGTCTAAATGCCGTGAGCATATTACTCCGGTGCTTGTTTCTTTATGTAACCCATGTCTTTGGGAGCTGATGGGTTTTTCCTCCCCAACTGTAATTGCCCACCAAGCCACAGGTGGTCGCTGTTTTTGTCACGCCACAAGTGGCTGATGTTATAAAGATGGCTGCCAAGCCCTTCCGGTTGGCTTTTGCTGCTCCCAGCTGCAAGTGATTACGCTATGCTCATGACGGTCCGAGGCGAGAACGGCGGACCTGAATACTGAACGAGAGACGAGATATCTCAGATCCGGCGGTGAGTCGTACCTACTATACCGGGAACATAATCCGAGCTTGTATCGTCGCGAAAGTAGTAGGTTATGACAACGCGAAACAAACATTTCTAAACTGATTAACACTTACTCTAAGAGCTTCTGAAAGGTGCAGAAAGTAACAAAAAGATCGGAAGTGGATTTTGTATTGTTTTGGCTGTTCACCAAAGCGGTATCACGGTTTTGATCTGTGCCGTTTAAGCTTGCTGTGCTTAGCTTAGCTTAGCTAAGCTTGGATTAGCTTAGCTTAGCTGCGCTTAGCCTGTCAGATTTAGCCATGTTAGCATGATGTTATTATGAACCTCTATTCATTGCTATTAGACTGGAAAGGATATATTGATTGTAATGTTGCGCAACTGCTTTTTTTGAATTATTGCCATAGATGCATATGTGGTCAATAATGAAACAATGAAGTTATTTAATACTGAATTTAATAAGGAATAATGACTTTTGAAGCATGCTTGTATGTGATTATGTTACATGTAACTTTTGATATTTATGATGTTTATATTGTGTTTTTTGGCCTTGTTTGTAGGTCAGGTTTTTTGATGACCCCAGATTCCTCTTCAAGAGGTGGCGAGCTACATCTGGTAGGATCTGTTCCATTGTTTTCCTCCATTACCTGGACGTTTGATTTTGGCCTAATTTCCCTCTTCTTGTTGGAGAACTGCATAACCGAACTGAACATTGCGTTCACGAAACAACACAGATAACCTGGAACAAACTGAACATTGCGTTCACGAACCAACACGGATAACCTGGAACGAATCGGACATTGCGTTCATGAACCAACACGGACTATTCAGATCTAAATGAACATTGCATTCTACTCCAGAAAACGGATTGATCTGATTGATTGGAGAGGGTATTTAAGTGTCATTTGTTTTTTTTGTTTTGGGCCCATTATTATTATTATTATTATTATTATTATTATTATTATTATTATTATCATTATCATCATCATCATTGTTTATTATTATTTATTATTATTGATTGTTGTTTTGTAATGTGTTTTGTGTGTCTTATATGGTTGTTTTGGGGTTTTCTTGGCTTAATATAATTAATATAATTCACTTAAAAACTTGATTCTGATTCTGTCTGTTTCATTCACCACAAGCTCCCAGAGTGAACCTGTGCTCTTCTGTACAGTGCAAATCCATAGTAATACTAGACCCAAACCTTTCTTACACAGTTAAGAAATCGTTACACATGGCGAGCTAGCCTGGAGCTTGGTGTGTGAATGACATGACGTGAATGCACTGTATATATTGTTAAAGTTTTTTTTGCCCAGTGTGATTTTAGTCCAGTGTGAACATGGAGTTTTTTGATAAAGCTGGGGTTGACATCTTAAGGAGTGTCATTGTTTCTGGTGTAACCAACACTAGTAAAGACGAGGAGATCCTTAATATTCTTAAAGAGTACGGACGTTATAAGGTAGTAACCGTTACGGACAAGGACTGTCCAATGTATAAAAACCTGGTCGTTGAATACAAATCGGAATCTGCTGTTGCAGAACTGAAAAAGATATTGCCGTATACGCATAGTCCCGAGAAACATCCTGATTTAAAGTTCTGTGTTACGTTACCTACGTTGCCTACGGTACTTACGGTTGAAAGCTTAGGTGCGGCGGGAGCAGCAGAAGTTTCTTCCCCTGATTACATGAGGGAACTTAAAAGTCTTGCACGAAGGAGTGGACAAAAGTTTGAGTGTGTCTTACAAGATGTGCTCTCCCAAATAAATGAGCACCTGACAACGTTAGCAGAGTCAGGTGCTGGTGCAGAAGAGCAACGTGAGGAGCCGGTGGAAACAGTAGATGCGGCAGTACCCTTGCCTGGCCAGCAGGGGTTGTTAATTGGTGCAACAGCTCAGCCATCAACCATGCATCCTGTTCCTGAGCAACAGAGATCACCACCACATCCAACACAAAGACCCTTGCCGCCCTCCCACATTGACCTCAACCCACCTGATGTCCAACGGATGGTTGTGGAGCACATTGTGAGAGCAGGGGAGTTAACATCAGCACTGCCTACCGCAAGACTCCGCCCATTCTCCGGAAAAATCCCTAAACCAATGAATGAAACTGACTATGAAACATGGAGGTCCCACATTGAACTGTTACTGGCCGATGTGAATCTACCTCCAGTTCAAGTCACAAGAAAAATAATTGAAAGCTTGCTATCCCCCGCTGCTGATGTCATCAAGGGCCTGAAGCCAGAAACGTTGCCATCTGTTTACTTGCAAGTCCTGGACTCGGCGTACTCCACAGTCGAGGATGGAGAGGAGCTGTTTGCCCAGTTTCTGAACACGCTGCAGGATCCCGGTGAGAAACCCTCCAGTTATCTTCAACGTCTGTTAATGACACTAAATACAGTTGTAAAAAGAGGTGGAGTTGCAGCATCAGACATTGATAAGCATCTGCTGCGACAGTTTTGCAGAGGGTGCTGGAATAATGACATCATCTCTAAACTCCAGCTGGAACAAAAAAAGAGACAGTCCACCAGCTTTTGCAGAACTGTTGCTTCTATTGAGGACTGAAGAAGATCGACAGCTGGCCAAAGAGAGCCTCATGAAAAAACACATGGGCTCCTCCAAACAGCGTGCAGCACTCCATGCTCAAACCTGCTCTTGTAGCCATGCTGACACAGACACTTCATCGATTAATGAAATCAAGCAACAAGTGAAGAAATTACAGCAGCAAATGACAACATTGCTGTCACAAACAAGACATGCCCCTGTTACGCCTAGCAATCATGCTAAACCTTCCATACCCCAATCCTCGAGAATACAGAGTACAAGACCCAGAGCCAGTTTCTGCTTTACATGTGGGGAAGATGGTCACATAGCCACTACTTGTAGCCAACCAGCAAATCCAACTTTAGTAAAACAGAAAAAACTTAAGCTCCAGCAACGACAAAGAAAGTGGGACGGTAGCAACAATAACAGTCAGAGACAGTTAAACTAGAAACTGCCTCTTCTACGGGACAAGAAGGGGCTGCAGCGGCATCACAATGTCCCAGTCACAGACCTCAATATTATAACACCTTGCCAAAAGGCCTCATCGGTACCAAGTGCACTGCTCAAATAACAATTAAAGGAACACCAACCAACTGTCTTTTGGATACTGGCTCACAAGTCACAACTATCCCAGAATCATTTTATCGTGCTCACCTGTCAGACCTCGAACTTAAACTTCTGGATGACCTTCTCCAAGTCGAAGGAGCAAACGGCCAAGCTGTACCTTATTTGGGCTACTTAACTCTTGACATCACATTCCCTCCCGATTTCCTTGGAGTTCCAATGGATGTAACCACTTTGGCTCTGGTAGTACCCGACGTCAAGACGCTTCAGCCATTTATCCTGGTGGGAACCAACACTCTTGACACTGTGTATGCCCTGTCCAGTGATCAAAATCATGGTTTCCGTCCTCTTTATAATGGTTACCGTACTGTCTTGAGAATCCTGGAACATAGACAGCATCAGAGTTGTGAAGACCACCATGGAATCATCAGATGTACCAGTACAACCCCCCAAATCATTCCTGCTGGTGAAACCGTTGTCTTGGGAGGCATGGCAGTTGCACATTCCATGCAGGCTGAAAGTGCAGTGATGATAGAACATCCCTCTTCTTTCCAATTACCCGGTGGTTTAATGGTCCAGTCTTGTCTGGTCGACTTCTCTGGCCGACATCCTGGGTTTTTGCCTGTTCCTGTCAAGAATGAATCTGAGCATGACGTCACTCTGCCTCCTAGGGTCATGCTGGCTGAAATGAGTGCATTTCAATCTGTGTCCTGTGTACCACAGCCTACTGCTCCTGGTTGCACTTAATCAGTTTCATCACAGCCATCATTTAATTACAATTTTGGAAACTCTCCTCTCACATCTGAGTGGAAGAGCAGGATTATCTCAAAACTCAACAGCATCCCAGAAGTGTTTGCAAAGCATGATTTGGACTTTGGCAGAACCGATAAGGTGAAGCATCAAATAAAGCTTCAGGATCCAACTCCTTTCAAACAAAGGCCTCGACCTGTACACCCCCAAGACCTGGATGCTGTCAGGAAACATCTTCAAGACTTGCTTGACTCTGGAATCATTCGAGAATCTGATTCACCTTTCGCTTCGCCCATTGTGGTTGTGAAGAAGAAAAATGGCAGCGTCAGACTCTGTATTGACTACAGGAAGCTCAATACACAAACAATCAAAGACGCATATGCTCTTCCAAAGCTTGAGGACACGTTCACTGCACTCACGGGGTCCCAGTGGTTTTCGGTTCTGGATCTAAAATCGGGATACTATCAAATTGAAATGGATGAAGATGACAAGTGTAAAACAGCCTTTGTGTGTCCATGTGGGTTCTGGGAGTTCAATCGAATGCCCCAAGGAATTACCAATGCACCATCTACATTTCAACGTCTTATGGAAAAATGTGTCGGAGACATGAACTTAAAAGAAGTGCTTGTGTTTATCGACGACCTCATTGTCTTTGCCCCAACGCTGGAAGAGCATGAGGAAAGATTGATGAGGGTCCTGACTCGCCTTAAAGATTTTGGGCTGAAACTTTCTGTGGAAAAGTGCACTTTTTTTCAAACCTCCGTTCGCTATTTGGGCCACATTGTGTCAAAGAACGGCGTGGAAACAGATCCTGACAAAACTGAAGCCCTGGAATCTTGGCCTGTCCCTAAAAACCTCAAAGAACTCAGATCTTTCCTTGGTTTTGCCGGCTACTATCGGAGGTTTGTTCAAGGCTACTCTACCATCGTAAAGCCTCTACACGATCTTACCTCAGGATACCCGCCAGCACAAAAGAAACTGAAGTCCGTGATCAAGCCAGTATTACAACAGTATTACAACCCGAAAGAGCCATTTTGGGATCGCTGGACACCTGCATGTCAACAAGCATTTGAAACCATTAAGGAGAAGCTTACCTCTGCACCCGTCCTTGCTTTTGCTAACCCCCAGAAGCCGTACTTGTTACACACCGATGCCAGTTCCATCGGGCTAGGTGCTGTGCTCTATCAAGAGCAAGAAGGACAAAAGAGAGTCATTGCGTATGCCAGCAGAGGACTGTCACAGAGTGAGTCAAGATACCCAGCGCACAAGCTGGAGTTCCTTGCCCTAAAATGGGCAGTTACTGAGAAGTTTCATGACTACCTGTATGGGACTGATTTTACAGTCATGACTGACAGTAATCCATTAACATACCTCCTCACTTCTGCCAAACTCGACGCAACAAGCTACCGCTGGATGTCCGCTCTCTCGACGTACACCTTCAAGATAATCTACCGGGCTGGCAAACAAAACACGGATGCAGATGGACTTTTGCGCCGATACCACGGTGAGCCCTCAACCGATCTGGTGTCACAGAAGGAAAAGGAAAGAATTACCAGATATCTGGAACAACATCTTGAAGGTCATGATGCCATCACTATTGACCAACACACAGTACATGCTCTTTGTGATCGCCAACTGGTCTGTAGTGTTCCTGGGTCAACTTCCGCTTATGCCCTCATCCATTCTCTGTCCATGTCTGCTGAAAGTCTGCCGGATAGCTACACTGCTGACGAGCAGTTTGCATCCTCTGTGGTCCCTCAGCTGAGCCAATCTGACATTGCTGACCAGCAACGAGCTGACCCTGTTTTGCGTCATGTGATAGCCCAACTGGAGACTGGGGAACCACCTCTCCCCTCCAGTGTTGTTTTTGGCAGCTATCTGAGTTTTAGTCTTAGTCTTAGTCTTTCTGACGAAAATGCTTATTAGTTTTAGTCATATTTTAGTCATTTCTGTATCTGATAGTTTTAGTCTAGTTTTAGTCGACGAAAATCAAAAGGTTTTTGTCTAGTTTTAGTCAACGAAATTAAAAACGTTTTAGTCTAGTTTTTGTCAGGTAGGTTATATTTTTAAAAAAAAAAAAAAAAAAGAATAACTGTCCACTAAGGAGGCCATGCTGCCGGTTACATTTGAGCATATAGGTTTGTATATGAAAACAGAAAGAAAGACTATGTTCCATTGCAAGTGAAGACAGCAGTTAATGGTGAGGGGAGTGCATTGCATTGTCTTGTATTATAATCATGTGGCACCTGAAAGTTTCATTTTGTTGTTTTATTATATTGTGTATCTTTTCTTTACCTGCCAAGGGACTGCTGATGCTAATTAGCTTATTAATGACAATTCAACATGTTGCTATATGTTCATTAATATGTACTGTCCCTGTCAAATAAAAAAGTTTGAAGATAGAATAAATTTTAAAGCTTCTCATAAAAATACTTAATGCAAAAACGTTTTTGACACACAAACCATCAATTTATTGCAAAATTAAGGTAAAATATAGGGCTGCAAATATCTTAAATTACTAACCATTTGGGAGTCGAAACAGCCGGCTCTTTGGGAACCGACTCAAAAGAGCCGATTCTTTAGGAACCGACTCAAAAGAGCCGACTCTTTGGGAACCGAATCAAAAAGACCGGCTCTCTGAAAAGAGACGAACTTCCCACCGTTTGAACAGCGCAGCCAAGCAGCTGCGCGTCTGACCGCAGGTGTTCACCAGAGTCCCTCAGCAGTTCAGATACCCGACGGTAACACGCAAAACGCTGTTTAGCAGATAGAAATGACAAAGATTAATATCATGGTTACGGTGTGGGCGGATATTTATGTAGTTCGGGCGGGTGGCGGTGAGAATATGTTTCTTTTTCGTTGGACAGACGCGTTTTAAACATCTAACGTTGGGATCGTTTCCAGATCAGGCAGAGACAGAGGCACTGCAGGTAATGAGAACAGCGAACACTGTTACAACCAGGGATGATGATCTTTTATGCTGGAATCTCTGAATCAAATAGATAAAGCCCCTACGTGGCAAAATGACAGAGACTGCTGTGAATTTAAGATATTAATGTGCGACATGCGGGTCAGGTTTGACAGGAAGAGCCGCGGTTCGCGGGTCTCGGTTCGGGCGGATGCGAGTAAGGATGCAACTACTTTTTAACTTTTGACAGACAGATTAATGCAGAATAGGTAGACATTTCCTGCATTATGAACGTCTGACAGACCGGAGATTCAGATTTTCGTCCAGTCTCGTCTCGTCAATGAAAATTTACACACGTCCCGTCATGTTTTAGTCATCAAAGAGACATGTTTAGCTCGTCATCGTGTCGTCATCGTCATGAAAAAAAGGGGCGTCAACGAAATGATTTCGTCATCGTCACCGTTAACGAAAACAACACTGCTCCCCTCTCTGAGAGCAGAATTGCCAGAGTTGCCCCTTCTTTTACGAGACTTACATCGGTTGGAGCTCCAGAACAACATTCTCGTGCGAAGAAGGCAGCTTGGATCCCAGCTCCTATATCAACTGGTGCTACCACAAGAATGTCGTGCAGAAGTATTATTAAGCCTGCATGACAAGATGGGTCACATGGGCATTGAACGCACCTTGGATCTGGTTCGGAACCGTTTCTTTTGGCCACGGATGGCCATTGACGTACAGAACAAGGTGAAAACATGTGAGAGGTGTGTAAAACGAAAAGCACTACCAGAGAAAGCAGCCCCCTTGGTGAATATTCGGACTTCACATCCCCTCGAGCTTGTCTGTATTGATTTTTTGACATTGGAACCTGACAAAAGCAAAACAAAGGATATCTTGGTTATCACAGATCACTTCACCAAGTATGCTGTTGCGATACCAACCCCGAACCAAAAGGCGAAAACTGTAGCCAAATGTTTGTGGGAGAATTTCCTCGTACATTATGGCATACCTCAAAAACTTCATAGTGATCAAGGCACCGATTTCGAATCTAAAACTATAAAAGAGCTTTGTGCTTTGGCAGGAATACACAAAATCTGAACAACACCGTACCACCCAAGAGGAAACCCGGTGGAGAGATTCAACAGGACATTGTTGGACATGCTCGGTACTCTTGCTGAACAAGAGAAGGCCCATTGGAAGGACTTTGTCAAACCTCTTGTGCACGCATACAATTGCACACGAAATGACACCACTGGATTTTCCCCTTATGAGCTGATGTTCGGTCGCCAACCACGACTTCCAGTTGATCTGATCTTTGGCCTCCCTGTGTAACCCCAGCCATAACCATTCAGACTACATCAAGATGCTGAGGTCACACTTGGAGAAGAGCTACCAGTTAGCTTCTGAACATGCAGAGAAAACCATGCAGAAGAACAAAACTCGTTTTGACCGCAATGTCATTGCGTCAGAGTTGGATGTGGGGGGATCGTGTGCTTGTGCGAAACGTCAGGCTGAGAGGAAAGCACAAAATTGCTGATAAATGGGAGTCCAACGTTTATCTGGTGGTCAAGAAAGCTGGGACCTTACCTGTGTATACCGTGAGACCCGAACATGCAGATAAGCCGTTGAGAACACTCCATCGAGATCTACTCCTACCATGTGGTTACCTACCTGCCTTGTCTCGTGATCAGCTGTTACCGGTTAAAGGGTCAAGCAGATCCACTTTGACTCTCCCAGATCCTGAAGACAGACTACTGTCCGATGATGAGGAGGTTCTACCTGTAAGGTGGCATGACCTCCTTACCCCTGAGCCAGTCTGCTCACTTACTCCCATGGATGCTCCAGGACTACCTCTGTCAGAACCACCCTCTTCATCAGTACCATCCTCCCCAACACCTGAAGTTGGACTTATGCCATCGGAGGCAAGCTCTGATGAGGGTGAAACCGTGACAGAACCCTCCCCTCGGCAAGTCTTGGAAGAATGTGTAGACTCGGATGAGTCTGAATCGCCTGTTGAGGTGTCAGATCCTTCAGCTGACTCACCTGCATCTCCTTCTGATATACCCTTGCCTGTTTCGGAACCTGATTTACCTGTTGGTCTGGATTCCGACACGTCTATTACTGATGCTGACCAGCCCCTACGGACCTCGACGCGAACCAGACGTCCCCCGCAAAGACTGCAGTACGGAGACCTGGGCCGCCCTCTGCTCCAGAGTATACAGTCGCTCTTTGACGGGCTGGGCAGAGTGTTCTCTCTTGCCATGGTGGGCGACGGTTGTCCTTCCGGTTACACTGGCCAGTCGCTGCCTAGCTGTCAGTCCAGCCCATGTACAGGGACGTACATGAGGTTGGGGGGGGACCCTGTAACCCATGTCTTTGGGAGCTGATGGGTTTTTCCTCCCCAACTGTAATTGCCCACCAAGCCACAGGTGGTCGCTGTTTTTGTCACGCCACAAGTGGCTGCTGTTATAAAGATGGCTGCCAAGCCCTTCCGGTTGGCTTTTGCTGCTCCCAGCTGCAAGTGATTACGCTATGCTCATGACGGTCCGAGGCGAGAACGGCGGACCTGAATACTGAACAAGAGACGAGATATCTCAGATCCGGCGGTTAGTCGTACCTACTATACCGGGAACATAATCCGAGCTTGTATCGTCGCGAAAGTAGTAGGTTATGACAACGGCGATGTGTGATAATCAACCGGAAGCGTTACTTCCGGGTTCGCGAAACAAACATTTCTAAACTGATTAACACTTACTCTAAGAGCTTCTGAAAGGTGCAGAAAGTAACAAAAAGATCGGAAGTGGAT
This sequence comes from Atherinomorus stipes, assembly GCA_023101725.1. Lineage (NCBI taxonomy): Eukaryota > Metazoa > Chordata > Actinopteri > Atheriniformes > Atherinidae > Atherinomorus > Atherinomorus stipes. The sequence goes on along the minus strand of JALJCO010007601.1, from coordinate 16,600 downwards.
TTTGTATTGTTTTGGCTGTTCACCAAAGCGGTATCACGGTTTTGATCTGTGCCGTTTAAGCTTGCTGTGCTTAGCTTAGCTTAGCTAAGCTTGGATTAGCTTAGCTTCAGCTGCGCTTAGCCTGTCAGATTTAGCCATGTTAGCATGATGTTATTATGAACCCCTATTCATTGCTATTAGACTGGAAAGGATATATTGATTGTATTGTTGCGCAACTGCTTTTTTTGAATTATTGCCATAGATGCATATGTGGTCAATAATGAAACAATGAAGTTATTTAATACTGAATTTAATAAGGAATAATGACTTTTGAAGCATGCTTGTATGTGATTATGTTACATGTAACTTTTGATATTTATGATGTTTATATTGTGTTTTTGGCCTTGTTTGTAGGTCAGGTTTTTTGATGACCCCAGATTCCTCTTCAAGAGGTGGCGAGCTACATCTGGTAGGATCTGTTCCATTGTTTTCTTCCATTACCTGGACGTTTGATTTTGACCTAATTTCCCTCTTCTTGTTGGAGAACTGCATAACCGAACTGAACATTGCGTTCACGAAACAACACGGATAACCTGGAACAAACTGAACATTGAGTTCACGAACCAACACGGATAACCTGGAACAAACTGAACATTGCGTTCATGAACCAACACGGACTATTCAGATCTAAATGAACATTGCATTCTACTCCAGAAAACGGATTGATCTGATTGATTGGAGAGGGTATTTAAGTGTCATTTGTTTTTTTGTTTTGGGCCCATTATCATTATTATTATTATTATTATTATTATCATTATCATCATCATCATTGTTTATTATTATTTATTATTATTGATTGTTGTTTTGTAATGTGTTTTGTGTGTCTTATATGGTTGTTTTGGGGTTTTCTTGGCTTAATATAATTAATATAATTCACTTAAAAACTTGATTCTGATTCTGTCTGTTTCATTCACCACAAGCTCCCAGAGTGAACCTGTGCTCTTCTGTACAGTGCAAATCCATAGTAATACTAGACCCAAACCTTTCTTACACAGTTAAGAAATCGTTACATTTACACTGGTTGCCAGTGAAGTCTAGGATTCAGTTTAAGATTTTACTACTTGTTTTTAAGAGTCTTAATGGTACTGCACCTCCCTACCTCTTGGTAGTGCCCTGCACGGGTCCAATATCTGAGCCCGAGTCTGGCCCTGGCCCAAAGGGGTGGAGCCCCAGCCCGGCCTGGCCCGGCCCGACAGACCTTCAAAGTTCTCAGGCCCGAATCCCAATAAAGCCCAAGTTTTTTTTTTCCTCCTTAAACCAGGCTGTCATTAAAACATGTTCATTGGGGATCTTGGCGTGATATTAAGCTATTTTCATTATATTTTTTTTTTTATCAAAATAAAGTTATTGAATTGATTTAACTTAATGACTGCATTATTTTATTAATGAGAATTGGTGCGTTCAGGTGCAGTTATAGGTACACCTCCGATCTTATCTGAGAACTTTTATGGCACAAGTGGGGTATATTTCGTTTCCTTTCAATATTAAAGGTGCCATGACATCAAATTTCACTTTTCTGGGGTTTTGGGTGTATAATATGATCTATTGTGCACTGATGAGGCCATGTGAATGTCCAGAGTGAGAATCAAAGTTCCTGTTTATGGTCTGTCAGCTTTGTCTCTCTGCTCAGAAACAGATGAATCAGACAGCAGGCTATCATTCTACGTAGTTCTATCATTCTACGTAATTTAATTGCTCCAATAAGAGCACACTATCAAGTAAACAGCGCCCCCCCCCCTCTCTCTCTCCTAACGGTTCATGCACCGTCCGCTCCCCCCGTCCCCTCCCTGTCTGATTCAGCTGCATGTATGGAGCTAGTAGTAACTTCTCTGCAGTCAGGTCTGGGTTTTCAAATAAATGGATTTAAAAGCAAACTTCTGCAGCAACACTGAGGGAGGGGGCCACAACCTTGTCATTACCTGTAAGTTTATTTATTTTCTAAATGCTGTCTTGTCTGATAAACGTAGCTCACTGTCTGAAGTGCCCATGTTGCTAGTAGTTAGCCTTTAGCAAACTCCGACCGCAGCTTGACCTAGATTCTCCAAATAAGGTCATAGCCAAATAAGGTGTAGCCAATCAAAATGAAGTCAACGTGGTCTCCGGGTAAAGCTCCATATCATCACCGGACCCAACTGTATTACTGAGGAAGTGAGGTCTGGCGTTTCAAAACAATACTCCGCTGTAAAAAGTGGCGTTTTTTTCTTTGGAGTATTTACATGTGCAGTAATGCCAACAACATAAACTAGTTTTTAACTGTTATGTCATCACTCCTTTAACTTTAGTTTGTAAAGTGTATGAAGCATTTTGGCTGGTGTTTAATTTATGATTTTGTTTTATTAAATGACGATGCAACTGCAACAGCGCACGGAAATTTGACCTACATATCGCAGCCATAAGATACAATAGCCAATGCACTTAAGAGGTATCTCAGTGTCTATTATTACGATAAACGTAGCAAAAGCTTATCAGAAATATTTTCCTCTTTATCTTAATAAAGACAACAACTAGGAGCAGCAGAACTATCAATCTTATAACAAAAAACTTGTCCTGCGCAGCAAGGATGCCAGTGACGGGAGGGGGAGAAAGGAAAAGCGGCTGCTGTGTTCAAGTGTTGCCATTTGCCAGCTCAATGTCCCTGCTCTGTTCCACTTTGTAAATTGAATAAACGCCAACCCTACATAAATTTCCATGGATTCCAGACTGAAGTGATACTAAGGAAGAAGTGGATCAAAGCGATTTGATAGAGTGAAGGGCCGAACTTTATAATAAAACAACGTAGCACGTTTGTTTGTAGCTGGTGCGGCACAACACTGGCACTTCACAGCTAGCGTTAGCATTAGCAGGCTAGCATTAGCTGACGTGCCTAACTTTGTGTGTCTTAAAACACACAAGCATCTGAAAATTGGGTCTGTACCCTCCCATTTCCAGTGGAACAACTGGGGACTGCCAAGAAAGGAGACATTTTCAGATGCTTGTGCGTTTTCAGCTGCACAAACTTAGGCACGTCATCAAGCTGGCTAACGTTAGCCTGCTAACACTAGCTGTGTGGTCTGCCTGCTACAAACAAACGTGCTGCGGTGTTTTATTATAAAGTTCGGCCCTTCACCGCGACAAATCGATCGCTTTGATCCACTTCTTCCTCAGCATCACTTCAGTCAGGAATCAATGAAAACTTAAGTATGGTTGGCGTTTATCCGAATTTCAAAGTGGAACAGAGCAGGGACAGCTATTGTTAAAATGGCCCGGAAGAGGAAATGCCTAGATTCCGGAAACTTCCGGAAAGCGTGATAATCCCCTATTAGCAGGGTTTTAAAAAAAGGAGGGCCCGAGGTAATGATATGGTCACTGGCCCGAAGCCCCCATGGGCCGGGCTTCCATCGGGGCCCGCGGGCTTGGGGCTCCAGTGCAGGGCTCTACCTCTTGGAACTTCTGAACACTTACAGCCCAGTCAGAGCACTGAGGTCAACAAACCAGATGCTCTTGACAGTCCCTAGAAGCAGGCTAAAAGGAAGAGGTGATCGGGCTTTTTCTGTTGCTGCTCCTCGGCTTTGGCCTGCCCCTAACCATCAGATCTGCACAGTCCGTTGATCATTTTAAAATCACTGCTGAAAACTCATTTGTTTTCACTGGCTTTCCAACCAGCTCGACAGAGTCTCATCTATCTATATTTATATTTTATATTTTTGTATCTTTGGTTTTATCTGTTTATGTGATTGTGTTTTTTATTCTGCTTTTTATTTCTGATTTATTCTTTTATTCTGTACAGCACTTTGGTCAACTGAGGTTGTTTTTTAAATGTGCTCCATAAATAAATTTGACTTGACTTTTTTTATAATTATTTTTAGGCTAAAATATAATTTTTCTAGGAAATATACTTTCATTCTGTACCCCCAAACGACCTGTGGAGGGATTTTTTTTTTTTTTTTTAAATAGCTTTTCATAAAAATGTTCCATATTCAACCTTTAACTCTCCACTTCACCCCACTGAGGTGAAGCAGACGGGACTCTGCTGCAACTAGAGGACCTGTGTGCTGGACCAGGTCAAGAAACAACTAGAGAAACTGAACCGGAACAAGGCTGCAGGTCCAGATGGTGTCAGTCCCAGAGTTCTCAAGACCTGTTCAGAACAACTATGTCCGGTTCTCCAGCACCTTTTTAACACCAGCCTGAGACAGAACAGAGTTCCTGTGCTGTGGAAAACATCCTGTCTTGTTCCAGTCCCTAAAATACCACAACCAGCTGAACCAAATGACTACAGACCAGTTGCTCTGACAACTCACATCATGAAAGTCCTGGAGAGACTATTACTGGCTCACCTCAACAAGCAAGTGAACACCTTTCAGGACCCATTACAGTTCGCATATGGTAATGGGCTTGGGGTTGAAGACACCATCATCTTCCTGCTTCAGAGAGCCCACTCTCATCTGGACCAGTCAGGCAGCACTTTGAGGGTCATGTTCTTTGATTTTTCAAGTGCATTTAATACTATTCAGCCTGCTTTGCTATGTCAGAAGCTCCATAACTTCCAGGTGGATCCCTGCACAACCACCTGGATTTACGACTACCTAACAAACAGACCACAGTTTGTGAGACTGAAAGGTTGTGTGTCTGAGATGGTGATCAGCAGCACTGAGCACCACAAGGAACTGTACTCTCATCATTCCTCTTTACACTGTACACCTCAGACTTCCAGTACAACTCTGATCCTGTCATCTGCAGAAATACTCTGATGACTCTGCAGTTGTGGGGTGTATCAGTGATGGACAAGAAGCCGAGTACAGGGAACTGGTCAATCAGTTAGTGAAATGGTAACAATCAGCTCATCTTAAATACCAGCATGACTAAAGAGATTATTTTGACTTAAGGAGGAGCAAGAATAAGCAGCATAGTCCTGTCTACATCCTGGAAGAGGAGGTGGAGGTGGTGGAGAACTACAAATACCTGGAGTTCAGCTGGACAACAGACTCGACTGGAAATGCAACAGTGACTACATCTACAAGAAAGGTCAGAGCAGACTCTACTTCTTAAGGAAGCTGAGATCATTCAACGTCTGCACCAAGATGTTGCAGATCTTCTACAAGTCTGTTGTGGAAAGTGCAATTAGCTTTGCAGCATCTGCTGGGGCAGCAGCATCAGAATCAGAGACTTGAAGAAACTAAACAAGCTGATCAAGAAAGCTGGTTCTGTGCTGGGAATAACTCTGGAGCCGCTGGAGCTGATCGTTCAAAAAGAATGCTGCACAAGCTGATGAAGATGGAGGATTCTTCCTCCTCTCCACAACACGGTGAAGAATCAACAGAGTGGGAGGCTGCGTCAAGTTCACTGTAGGACAGAGAGATACAGAAATTCATTCCTGCCAGCAGCATCACCCTAAAGAACAAGACTGACTGACTGACTTATTATTGTTATGTTATTTCATATAAATGTTATATTGTTAAAAACAAACAAACAAACAAACAAAATGAAGAAAAGAGGGAGGCTTTTAGCAATGTTGAATTTGCCTTCTGGGATAAATAAAGTATTTTTATTTAATTTCATCAGCAGCAAAACTATTTTATTTCATCCATGCTTCCAGTAGAATGAATGAACGAACGAGTACTATTTAGAGGTCAACCTCTAGTACTATTGTCCTGTGAGTTCAGAGTTTCGAGAATTGCGTTTGTTGGTGTCGAGGTAGCAAGCTGCTCTTCTCAGCTGTACTGCAGCAGCGTGCGTCAGGCGTGCACGGCCTGTAGAGTGTAGAGAAACCCCCCAATAACTGAAGGAGAGGTAACTCTGAACCACCTCAATGTGACTTTGTCCAGAACACAGAACGTGGTACAGCCATCTGAATCCTTATTATGAAGTCATTCTATGATTAAATTTGATATGAAGGGAAATTAAATGTTGGAGACTGTGGCAGGACACAAGGAGAGCCCGGGCAGGGTTTGATCTCCAGCCTCCAAGAGTCGTGTGTGCCAACATACGACCCCACCTCACTAGAGGCCTCTGAAATCTGTTTAATTTTTTCTAAAATTCCATTTTAATTTCTCGAATTTTCTGTGTGTTTTCTCGTTTTTAATTTTTGAGAATTAAAAAACAATTTTACACAAATTTAACACCAGTACACTGTATTAAACAATTAAATTTAGCCAATTAATGCTGTTATAATTACTAACTTGAATGCTTTCATGCTTTTAAACATATTTAAGGCAAAAACATGGCACAAGTTTAGACAAACAAAAGAAAGAAAATGTCAATAGTAAATAATACATAATTCAGAACAGTACTAATTTACAGATGGTGGTCCACATAGACCATAAGAAACACATGTTCGGGGTAGATCAGTGGACACACACGCCAATAATCATGGGGAAACGTCTCTGTCCTGTATTCTGCTGCTTTGAAACCACGTCCATCCAGATCAGAGCGGATGGAAGGAAGTCAGTCGAGGAAATGCAAAGTCGATCCGGCAGATTTTTAGAATAAAACACTTTGTGCAGAATCTGGATCATGTTTTACTCTGAAACATCAGCGTTACGTCCAAACCTGTGGCACCAAGCCGTCAGTGGAGAGAATCTCACTTTACACTTCGGACACCTGGATGACGAGACGTTCATGGACTGTAGTTTAATTCACTGTGACACCTGGATGACGAGACGTTCATGGACTGCAGTTTATTTCACTGTGACACCTGGATGACCAGACGTTCATGGACTGTAGTTTAATTCACTGTGACACCTGGATGACGAGACGTTCATGGACTTTAGTTTAATTCACTGTGACACCTGGATGACGAGACGTTCATGGACTTTAGTTTAATTCACTGTGACACCTGGATGACGAGACGTTCATGGACTGTAGTTTAATTCACTGTGACACCTGGATGACGAGACGTTCATGGACTGCAGTTTAATTTACTGTGACACCTGGATGACGAGACGTTCATGGACTGCAGTTTAATTCACTGTGACACCTGGATGACGAGACGTTCATGGACTGTAGTTTAATTCACTGTGACACCTGGATGACGAGACGTTCATGGACTGCAGTTTAATTTACTGTGACACCTGGATGACGAGACGTTCATGGACTGCAGTTTAATTCACTGTGACACCTGGATGACGAGACGTTCATGGACTGCAGTTTAATTCACTGTGACACCTGGATGACGAGACGTTCATGAACTGCAGTTTAATTCACTGTGACACCTGGATGACGAGACATTCATGGACTGTAGTTTAATTCACTGTGACACCTGGATGACGAGACGTTCATGGACTGCAGTTTAATTCACTGTGACACCTGGATGACGAGACGTTCATGGACTGCAGTTTAATTTACTGTGACACCTGGATGACGAGACATTCATGGACTGCAGTTTAATTCACTGTGACACCTGGATGACGAGACATTCATGGACTGTAGTTTAATTCACTGTGACACCTGGATGACGAGACGTTCATGGACTGCAGTTTAATTTACTGTGACACCTGGATGACGAGACGTTCATGGACTGCAGTTTAATTCACTGTGACACCTGGATGACGAGACGTTCATGGACTGTAGTTTAATTTACTGTGACACCTGGATGACGAGACGTTCATGGACCTTAGTTTATTTCACTGTGACACCTGGATGACGGGACGTTCATGGACTGTAGTTTAATTCACCAGCAGAAGCACAATAACCAAGAAAGGAGATCAGACACAGAGCAAACGCAGGTCGATCTGGCTGAATAACCAGGAGGAAAGCTGGTGAAGCCGCCCCGCGGGGCTTCCTCGTGGAGCGGGGGGGAGCACGTGCAGGATGGGTGCGCTCTGCAGCCTAGTGACCCCCCCTTGGAGCATTTTTCCAGGCAAAGCTTTCATTTTTTATAAAGAAGAAAACACATTTTTGGAAATCGTTTTTCATTTCTGTGACATTCTGCATTTATAAGAAATTCCGTTTTTAATGTTCAACTCCGTGATTCCGTCCGTGATTCCGTGATCGTGGATTTCATAGGGCTCTACCTCACCATCTGTGCCACCAGTTTCCCCAGTCTCCAAAACCAGTGTACGCATGGGTCAGCGTTGCATGAAAGACGCACATTCTCCCATCAAGTTTGCTTTTTGCTGGAAACTGACTACACCAGTTTCAGGCCCTGTTTTGTGCGTATACAACCTTTATAAATGAGACTCCTGCTGATGAATGTCAGCTTTTTAAATGAGAGCTCCCACTTTCTGCAGCTCTCTGAACTCAGACACAGTAAATCTGAAACTACTGAGAAATCCTCCTGAAAACTTTCCTCACATGTTTATCACACTGTTTTATTATTGGAGCTTTTATCTGGAGATTTGAGTTCATTTAGTAAAGAAGTGAAGATTAAATCAGTGTCACATCTGAGCATAGAAATGTGGGAAAGAGCTGAAACACATGTTGGAATAAAAACTGTTCACACTGACTCTGATGCAACATTTACACCCAGCTCACCTTCGTTCCTCTGAGCTGAAATTAGGATTACGATCCTTTGACCAGTCGCTTTTAAAGGACACACAGCTGGATCCTGGTCTTGGTCCTGGTCTTGGTCCAAGTCCAGGTCCTGGTCCTGGTTTATTCCTGTGAATAAAGATGGTTTAATGATTTTGCTGAATTCTGAAATTCTTCAACAACATTTGATCAAAACTAGAATCCGGGTCCGTCTTCATCAAACTTCCTAAGTTATAAGTTGCATTTCTGATTGTCTCTGGTGAAGCAGCCGTCATACAGCCACACAGCTGAGCAGAGACTTGCCGACTGCTCACGTGCTTCACAGCCAGGCTGAATATGAGCATATCCGGGTTTACAGCTACTCGTGTTCGCATGGCCATGTGCAACCAGGTTATAGCTGATACTGCGGTTATGAAAGGATGTTGGCTGCATGGAAATGGAGTGATCGGTACAGCATGTGAATCTACCAGCAGACTGTACTTAAGCTGAATATTTAGCAGGTTATTGTGTAGCTTTACATCAGGCTACACAACTAATACCTGAAGTCATTTATTTGCTAAATGACAGACAACTGCCTGCTGGGAAAGTTATCTTGTGCCTTGTTATCATGTCATCAAGCAGTCTTATTTCCACTGTTGCTCTCTTTTATTTATCTATTGCAGCAGAATGTCTAGAAAGGAGGAGTAAACTTTTTATACCTAACAAAGAAAAAGAAAGGGAGCAACAGGAGGCAGCCCAGGGGAGGAGCAAGGAGGGAGATGATGATGAAGATGGAGAGTCAGAGTCATGTTAACTGTTGGATCAACCATATGATATTTCTGTGTTCCAAGACTCGCAGTAATCTTGAATTTACCTTAATAGGCGATTATTAAATCTTAAAAATAGGCGATTATTCCAACTATGATTCTATGTAGGAAGCTACAGCAGGGAAGCAGCTCTGTGCTGTCCTACAATAGAACATCTACCTGCATGGAAGATGAGGGAGATGAATCCCAGAATACTCGGATAAAGCTGTCCATAGCAGCACCGCTTACAGAATCAGAAACAGCTCTCTGAGACCAAAGAGAGGGAGAACAAGAACGGCCTGTTGTAGCAGCTGTATGCAGGGCTTCATTTGGCCTCCAAAAGGTGCCAGGTCCCCCCAACACCTCCACGCCTGCGCAAAAACAGATCTTTTCCCTCAGGTTTCTAACGTGTTTTTATTGTCTTTTTTACCTTCATTTCTGCAACTACCTGATAAAACATTTGCAGCAAAATGAGCAACACTATGTGGCCCACCGGCTCATCAGAACAGACAAGAATCTATCAATTTAAATGAGCAGCTGAATAACTGACATACTGCAAAAACTAAATTTTTAACAGAACAACCGTGTAAAGCTCATGTTTACATTCTTTTATTTTTATTTATTATTTTACTTATTTTCTTTTCTGATGTTGTTGCAGAGAATCATTCTAGTGATTTTTGGTCATGTTTTTAATTTCATCCTTCCAAATGGACCTTTTGGCTACATGTTTTTGTATTTTATATTTTCAGGTGTTTGTGTTGGTGAGGTGCTTACATGACAGTTGTTTGAACTGTAAGAAAAAAACCACACAGCAAAACTGTTGCTAACAGAATGAGTTGTGCACACTGCACAGTAATGGCAGACCTGAAAGGCAGCAGATCCAGTTTGAATAAATGTCTTGTTTATGGATGCATGTATGTATCATTTTGTTGTGTGTTTTGTACACAAATAACTTTCTGCTTGTTGACCGATTGTCTTCTCATGATGTCACCACAAGGCCAGCGTGGATGCGCTGTGACGTTGCAGCCTCCATCTGTGTGACATCAGCTGTGCTGGTGCACCCAAATTACAAAGTTAGGCGCACCGGTGCTGAAAGTTACCCCCAGATTCCACATACTCCGGTCCGTTCCGTTCCGCTGCGCACGCTGCAGCAAACACGTTGCTATATTATTCAGTGAGCTGCAGTCCACATGCTCCGTGCGGCTCCATTGACGTACGGCCTCTGCTTTGCGCTGCGCCCAAATTGCAGAGCCAGTCCAATTTTCTGTTCCATCAGCGCAGGCCGGATCAATCCCTGCAGCTCAGATCGCACCAAACAGGAACATGAACACGGACTATCCGGATTGTCAACGTAAATCCAAACGTAAAATACATGAAAAACCACAATTTGATTAAAAATCACCTTCAGAATTTGAGTTTTTCGTATCGTACGCGTTTCACATCGGCCTACATACATTATAGATGACAGATCAGGACATAGATATGAAGAAAAATGGAAAACATGACATTCCCCGATGTAAAACACTTGTTTCTGATGATCGTGACATTTAAAAAAAACCGCTGAACTCTGTATTGTGTGCGTCCTCGTGCGGTTCATGTGTGCTGGATTTGCTGTTCACTAAATTGTACACGTTGATCATTGTGAAAGGCCATTTGATTCATGCCGTCACAGCAAGCCTCGTGCATGCTCTCCCAGGGCTGCAGGACCTGGCAGAGTGCAACTGGACGGAGCTGGGTGCATGTACTGTAGTGGGCGTTGTACTTCCCAACGCGTTTGCTGCGTCATACGCAGCGGAACGGAACGGTGCGGACCGGAGGACGTGGAATCTGGGGGTTAGTCTGGAGCCCTGAGCTCGCTGCAGCTATTCAAGGTGCTGACTGCCAAAAGCTTTTACAAATGAAGCAATGATGTGCTGATCGTGCCCACACAACAATGAGAGAGGATAGGACTTCCACCACGTTTTCACTCACTAAACACTCATTATTTCACACAGCACAAACATCGCTCCCACATAAACACACCTAACAAGTTTAGTAAAATAAATGAACATTTGTTAGTCACGTCTGTGCGCATGGTGCTGAAACAAGAACAACCTGTCATGTGTCACAACCAGAGACTGTAAATAACACAATGACGGCATGAATCTCTTTTTCTCCGGGATTTTTTCCTACTTTCTGATTAAAATGCAATTAAATAAACCCTGTGACAGACTGGCGACCTGTCCAGGTGTACCTGCCTCTCGCCTGATAATAGCTGGGATAGACTCCAGCAACCCCCCCCCCCCCCCCCCCCTCCCCCTGAACTGGATAAGTGGTACAGAAAATGACTGATGACTAAATAAACCATCAGGCATCACTTCAGAGAGAAATAAAAGCCAGAGATAAAAACACAGTTTATCTATAGATTTTCATGGCAGGAAAAGTCCTGGAGCGGGTCAAACCGGTGCCAGAGCGGGTCAAATAGGTCCCGGATCCGGTCAAAGAGGTCCCAGAGAGTTCCTATGGCGCGGGGCAGCAGCAGAGAAAGCCCTAGCACCCCTGGAATTGCACCTGTGTCTTGGTACTTCCAGCAGGGATAAGGAGGACGACCTAAGAGATCTGGTAGGGACGTGGCGGGACAATAACCCAGAGAGGGAACTGGGAGCAGAACCGTGCAGCGCTTTAAAGGTCAGCAACAAGATCTGGAACTGAACCCTGTAGCAAACAGGGAGCCAGTGAAGACCGGCTAGGACGGGGGAGACGTGCTCATAGCGTCGAGAGCCGGAGAGAAGACGGGCTGCAGCATTCTGAACAGCCTGAAGACGCTGTAAGGAGGATTTACTGAGGCCGGCAAAGAGAGAAATGCAATAATCGAGAGTCTGATTTTATCTTTGCAAGCTTCCTTTAAGTGAAAAAAGGAGTTTCTAACAACTATGTTTATGTGTCTGTCAAACTTTAACCAGTCATCCACAGTGATTCCAAGGCTTTTACCACAAGAACGTTTAGAAGAAGCCAGGGGACCAAGGCCAGCTGTGAAAACAGTAGCACTGTAGAGGGGCGAGGAAGAACCGATCACCTGACACCTGTTAGACCAGGATCTAATAGTGATCATGTGGGCTGTTTGTCAGTATTTCCCTCTGGATTCTCCCACCAGCAAGACTGCATTTAGAAATAAACGGCTCAAATGTGCTGTATTCATTTCTGTTTTACCTGTTTAACCTGAGCCAGGCCTTATTACTATCATAACCATACCACAGTCCTGCAGGTGGAACAAATACTGTTTTAGAACATAGAGGTATCGGTACTCAGTATGGACCCATACCCACAGAACGAGTACGGGAATCATGCTGAAACATCTACCAGCAGTCCCACATGCTGCACAAAGTGTCCTTATTTTTCACTGAGCACCTGCCCCCCCAAAGCATCTGTGCACGCCACTGGTAATCGTTACATCCCTACAGGTGAGGTTACGTCCCTTATTTAAGCTACGGTCTACGATTTGAAAGTTTGATCATTATTAATGACCTCATTTACATGCTGGTAATGGTCCTATAGTACAATCTACACGATGTGAAGAGCAGGAAAAATGAAAAAATCCATCCACTCTGTGGCTGCTGGGCTGCAAAAACGTTAACCAATAGGAGCCATCCGGCCGCATGGCTTACATTGGTCATCGTAGCTGTTCGTCTCTTCTCTCTGCTCTCATTCAATCCTCTGCTCAAACCGACACTTCTGACAGCGGACTGCCTGTGTTCCACGTTCCGCCTCGGCCCCATCCTCTTCCACGTTTAAACATTTTATTCATATATTTATTTTATTTTGCGTCAGAAACTTTCTGCAATAAGTAAGTAGCTGAGTAGCAGCTTTACATCAAGAGGAGACTGGATCAGAAAGGCAGCGGCAGCAGGAAGCGCCTCTGCTCACCGGCAGAAGTTGGAGAGAAAAGAAAGGCAGACGGAATGTGAGCAGCAGGAGGGAAGGAAGGCCGCGGCCGGGTGTTACGTCTGCCGCTGGAGGAAACTACAGGTGGATAAAGTCTCTGAAAGAAACACAGACGAAGACCAAACTGGACCAAAGCAGGACGGAAGGACGCGGACAAAAATAGGAGGGAAAATCTGCAGCAGCAGACACGGACGGACTGAAAGCGGAGTAGAAACATCGGGTCACCGGCTGGAGGAAGATCCGGGAGGATCTGGGGAGGAAACTGATTCTGATACAGCAGACGGTTGTTGAACAGGTCGGCAGTTTGTTTTTTACTTTTATGTGAGTTGTACATAAATTTATAATCTATGACGATGCTGCTGATGACTGGAAACGCTGCTGGTGGTTGTTTCTGTGTGGACAAACGGCGTCGGAACCTCAGCTGGTTATTTTCAGTATTGTAAGCTAGCTTGTTGTCATGGTGATGTCCTGAATGCATCAGTAACTCGTGAAGTCGCTGGAACATCTCGGTCTCTTACTGATGCAGAAACCATCTAAAACACACCATAAACTTCCCGGTGGGTGAAAAAGGCAGATATTATATATGTGAGCAGATGTTGTTGTTGTTCATTTATGTGGATGAATATCACACTGTGGAGCTGTTGTGATGAGGCTGCTGTAGCTGAGGAGGACGGCTGTACGTAGTCGGAGGGAGGGATCAACGAGCAGAGAGGGGAGGGCTGTGTGGGGGGGGCAGGTTGCTTTTTTTCAAATTTCTCAGCTGATTCTGAAATCGTAGACCAGAGTTATTAAACCGGTAACATAAATTATAGCCGCTCTGTCCAAACGTTTGTTCAGCTGAAATGTCCTTCAGCTCCCAGAACGTCCGTGCACGTCTCTCTGGCCTCAATTGGGCACATTACAACACGGTACAGCACGGTACAGCACGGCACAGCGCGGTACAACATGGCACAGCACGGTACAACACGGTACAACACAGTACGTCACATTCCGTGTAGGTTCAGCACTGTTGGAGCTAGCTCTGAAATGGGTGCGTAAAATCGTAACGGATCCTAACGGGTTTTCCCAGAGGAAACGTGTGGAAGGGTTACGAAAGTGAGCAGTGGAAAAGGCCCAAATGACATCCTCTATTGGCAACTCCTGCCCTCTTAAGACACGTCTGAGAGTTCTCTTAAATATCTGGAGGAGGAGGAGGAGGAGGAGGAGGAGGAGGAGGAGGGATTCTTAGACTGGAGAAAGTTGATAAACAGCTTTGATTCTTAAGTTTAAGAGTTGGAGAAAATTCCACTAATTCTCAGCTTTGAGGACTAAAATGGCTCCAAGACGCTCGATGAAAACGGATCCAGGAAGACAAATCAGGAACTATCAGATTCTAAACATGAAGCAGAAATGACATCAAGAAATGATTCAACTGAAACTAGTTTTCATCTGAAATATGATCCAACCTCCACTGAACACGGACAGATACTCACTGTTGCTCTGAGGAAACACCAGCTCGGAAATCAATAATCTTATCCATCGACTGGTCACTCTTCATGGACACACAGCTGGGTTCAGGTCTGACTTCAGGTTCAGCTCCAGGTCCGGGTCCAGGCTGGTTCCTGTGAATCCAGATGTTTGGTGTGAGTTGTGATCTCTGACATGGAGAAGAGTCATGGACAGTTAGAGATGCTCATCTCACCTCTGAGTGCTTTTAGAGGGAGGGGCTCCCTCCTCTCCGTCCTCACACTGATCCATGATGCTGAATTCACATCAGCTCACACACACTTTCTACCTTCATCTGCAGAGGAAACACACATCATTCATCTGAACATCAACTGAAATCCTCCTCTCCATCATCAGCTGCTCCTCCTCTGATTGGCTCTGAGTTTCTGTTTCATATCAGTGTCAGATGAATGCAGTCAGACAGCAGTGAGGAAGAGGAAACTGCCTTCAGCTGCTGACTTCTATCAGGACACTAGATGGAGGCATTGAGTCAGACCAACAGTACCTATCTGCAGTTCAATGACCGACAAGGGGAGAGGGACCCAACTGCAGTCACGGTACGTCGCCATATATCCAATCCACACCGGAAATCCCAGTCGGAAGTTTGTTTTTCATGTAACTTAGTAAAATCCAGCCCTAACCCTGACCCTTCTCTAACCCTAACCACCCGACTACACCATATGCATCTGTTTGCAGCTGCAGATAGATACTCATGGTGGTGTTCAACTCACTTCCGCATGAGACATCCTGCATGGATGGGATGTATGGCGGCACCCTTGTCGGTCATTGTAACTGCAGTTAGGAACTCTTGGACAAGGGCGCCGCCACACGTCCCATCCATGCAGGAAGTCTCATGCGGAAGTGAGTTAAACACCGCTGAGAGTATCTGCAGCTGCAAACAGATGCGTGTGGTGCAGTCGGTGGTTAGGGTTAGATTTTAGTAAGTTACATGGAGAACAAACTTCCGATTGGGACTTCCGCTGTGGATTGGATATATGGTGACGTAGGGGAGAGCGGGGTAATGTGATACAGTTTTTACATTTGCTCCCCTCTTCCCAAGACAACATGATATATCAATAAATTTTTTTCACATTTCCCATTAATTCAGGATGTTTCCTAGTTATGGAAATGATCAGAATGTTTTTAGGACAAAGGGCAATGAATATATGATTGTTTTAAAAAAAAATGGTCTCGTGTCTCACTTTACCCCAGCCTCGGGGGTAAAGTGAGACAAACACGAAAAATCAGTGGGGTAAAGTGAACCAGTTAGTAGGTAAGCTGATCCTCTTACATTTTCCACTTTAAAACTACCATAACAACCCATTTTTAACAATTACAGCTGGACTGACAACTGCACGTTCCAAAACTACTGTCAGAAAGGTAACAGAATCATGGGGATTGGTCAAATAGGCAAATTTTTCAAACACTTGAAATTTATCCAAAGTAGGGCTACCATGGCAAATCGACTAATCAACTAATCGTCGACTACCAAAATAGTTGGTGACTAATTTTATAATCGACAGATCATTTAATGTTTATAAGCTTTGTTTTTCTTCTAAAAATTGCTACTGTACCTTCTGCTGCCTCGTTTTTCTGTCTTCTAGAATTGTATATTGACATAAATGAACATACACACTACCAGAAAAGCTTAAACCTATTTTTCCATTAGATTTAATGAGAACGTTTCCAAACTTTTGACTGGTTCTGTAAATATGCTACAATTTTTGTACCATACAATTAGTCAACGAATTGTCAAAATAATCGGTGACTATTCACATTCACAGTGTGGGACCAGGACAAAGGACAATCAGAACCAGCTAGTACGCAGCCTCTGGGTCAGAGCATGGAACCATCAGAACCTGTTAGAACAGCCTGGGACGAGGATGCTGTAGGGACGTGAGGACGCTGTAGGGACGCGATGA
>JALJCO010007599.1:0-13319 GCA_023101725.1 Atherinomorus stipes | reverse complement strand
TTCAACTGATTGGCGTCTGCTCCAATAATGAGCGGGAATAACCACACAGCGTCACACACTAAGTGCCCTTAGTTTTGTCATTGGCTGGTGATATAAACAGAAATCTCCACCCAGAAATGTTCCGACCACAACAAAACAAAGCTAAAGAGGAATTACAGGCAGGGGGAGAGGGAGTTACATTCAAGCTCACCACGCCACGCGAGTAGAGGCCCACAAATCTGTCTCAAACGCAAGTGAAATCCATTTGAGACGGATTTCAATTGCACAAGTCTAATGTTTATTTTCAGTGGGAAAACATCGGACTCTACCTTTAAAAACTCCCAGTAACTACAAAGTTGTTTTTTAAGAGCATTTTTCGTCTCTTTGTAAGTTAAGCACTGTGAGACCAGGTAAACCTGTGCAATGGCATATTTAATGTTAATTAATATTTAATTTTAGGCTGGACAGGACTCATATTACTGAGCTAAGTTCAGCATCTCATAGTTATCATTAACCCCTTAACGCCGAGTGTCGCGTTTTGCATCAAACCGTTTTTATCACAGTAAAAAGTTAGATAGCTTATGCATTCCACATTTGATGGGTGGGGCATATCCATTACGTTCCTAAGGAACCTTTTGAAGCACCTATTTTTCCAGTCAGACCCATTAGAGTGGGTACATTATCCGGTTAAACGAAGCCGGTACTTCCAGTTTAGAAATGCGTGAAATAAGCTTGGCAAGTTATAGCACCACATATGAGGTGAGTTTTGCTAAAATAAAAATACTCTATGAGCTTATTGTGTTCTTGTATACAGCTAATATATTGATGTAAAGCTCCATGTGAAAACTATTTCTAGCAATTTGAACATTTCGGTTGGTAGCAAATTAGCGACACTCGTCTACAACGGCTACCTCTGGCTCCATGGAAACAGTGCTGTATTTAGAAGGCACGTGTACACGTGCACTTGTGAATCAGTACACGTGAATTTTCTTTAGAAATACCACTCTAGTTCTTTTTCTATGGTTGTTTTTAGAATATCATGCAGGGAAAACAAGCAATTTCTGTCCTTTATTCATACACAGACCAAAATAAACACCTTTATTTTTTGGTAGCTGTACTTATGAGTTCCACCAGGTGACGGTGATGACGGCTGTCTCAGTGACAACAGTAAAGAATATGTAGCTTACCTAAATGAAGGCTGCCCCATAGCAGTAATACGCTTTCTCATGAGGGTTTATTTAATAAGATAAAAAGCTTGTTATATCGTTGAAATTGTTCACAATGTGGCCTATAGACCAATCCGACCAATCTTATTCACTTATTGTCTACAGTTTAAGTTATCTTCTGATGTTCCAACAACCAGGAATGTAACAGTCCTCCCCCCCCCCCCCCATGTTGAGGGGGAGTCCGCCTCTGATCTGCTCTCATTACATCTTTACAGAAACGCCATTGCTAGACCGTCCGTCATTGCCACGGAGGCTTCTGTAAATGTGTAATGAGAACAGATGAGAATCAGACTTTTTCTCAACATTATGGAGGAAGTCTGGAAGGACTGTTACATTCCTGGTTGTTGGAACATCAAAAGATAACTTAAACTGTGCTAATAAGTGAATAAGAAGATCACAGACATTTATTTCATGAAGATTTCTGCTGTCTCAGACACAAGTGGGACGGTGCTGCTCAGTCCACTGATGTCAGTGTTCGTATCGGGGAGAATATCGGACTCACAGAGCAGAGTAGGAATAACTTGCTGCCACGGTGGAGAAAACACTGGATTTAATCCCCAACATCAAAAACACTAAATTATGGTGAACACTCATTAATTTGACACTTTATTTCACGTAGCTATGTTCCCAAAAATGACGCACCACAAAAAGTTATTATGCTAGCTAATGCTAACAGAGACTTTGCTTATTTAAAAGAAAAAGCGCATTTTTATGCAGTTTCTTTGCCTTGCTGAAGCAGGAGTTGTGAAGAGGAAAGAAAAAACTTTTTTAAATGAACAAGGCCTGTTATTCTAAGGCGCCAGACTGACTGTTGTTTTATTTAAATTATGTATATATACAGATTGGAACATGAATTTGCTGCTTAGATCAGCTGTGCAGACCAGCTTTAAAACAATACCAAAAGTCAACATGTGACAAAATAGAAAAGGAATGACCTTTGAAAGAGTTTAGTTTTAAAAACTTTTTAAAGTAATTTCTGTGTTATTCAAGTGTGGCTTATCATTAAAGCCAGTTTTCGGAGATTAATAATAGTTTAAATTATTGCTATAAATAAATGTCAGAATATTTTAGAGATCTCTGGAGAACATATCTATAGGTTATCATGACCTTAGACGACTGTCCAACGTTGTAACTCCAGATATTCACGCTGCTTTCCATGTTGGCAGATACGAGGTCATTGGGACTTCTCACCATTTCAATGGCGGTGCCGCAAGATGGCGGAACACACAAAAAGCTCATCAGATTAGTCGATACACTCTTTTATACATTACATATTTATGTATATCTATTCTATGCTATGAAGTATAATAGTTAACAATAGTTATAAAAAGTGGTGTTATAGTCAGAACACTGAAAATAGTTTTGTGACATCAATAGAACCTTTTCCGTCCCCTAAGACATCTAAAATCAGTTTGATCTCTATTTCAAATTTCTATCTATTTATGTGGCTGGGGGTAAATTAACGATCTCAACTTAATTTAACATCTGCTTGAAAGCAAAAAACAGTAAGCAGCAAAAAAGAATTTATTTTTTAATACATTTGCATATAAATTCAGGCGTTAAGGGGTTTTAAATGAACTCTGACCTATAGGGCTGTAACGGTACACAAAAATCACGGTTTCGGTATGTACTTTGGTACAGATCACAGTTCGGTTTTTCCTCGGTACAGTAATGGAGAAAAAATTAACAAATATTAACTGCCTTGTGTTTTATCAACAAGTTCACTAAACTTTAACATCACAGCCAAGTTCATCCTACATACCCGATCCAGTGTTCTCCCTACCAGACCGAGCAAAGTCAGGTTAATTTATCCTGATCTGGTTTTCTATCAGCACCAGCTCACAAACTGGTTTCAGCTCTCATTTCCTCTTTGAGCTCTTTCATCAAAAACTAAACTGTCTGATGTTAGTTATCAGGTTTACAAGACAGCATGTCGCTGCTCTCTGAGTTTCTGTGATGCGACCACAGACACGCGCACGTCCACGGGACCCCTCAGACGCCATGCGCGCTCTGAAAACATGTCGACCAGCTGAAACTCAGATAGAAATGTCAGTTTAAAACTGAGAAGCTGAAGATGGAAACACTCGCGCTCCTCTTCACCTGCAGCTGCACAGAGAATGAGCACGTCGCGGGAACGTGCACAGCTGATACCGCCGTTAAAATCACGTTTAATTATGTCAGCACGTCATTTTAGATTTGAACTTTAGGGATATCAAGCATGACTTCATGGAATGTTTTTATCAGGGCTTTTTTTTTTACAATCCTTTATGTTTTTCTGTCTTCTGTGTTTTCTCTTTTTTGTTTTTTTTATCAGTTTGTAAATGCGACAGAGTGTAGCTGCTTATGATTACTTAGTTATTATTAACATTGGAATGCTGTAACTGAAGGTTACTGTTACAGAGTTCATGAATACATTTCAGCAGAGCTGATTTGTAGTTATAGGAAGGGCCGCCTTAACCTACTGGTAAACCCCCGAGCGGGGACTCCCAACCCGGGGCGCGACGCAGGGGCGGCGCGCAGTAGGGGCGTGTTGCGGAGGAACCCACCACACCCCCACCAAGCACGGACACCGAACCCCACCCCCACCCCCTACCCACCCAACCCCACCCCCCCCCACACCCCACCACCACCCACCACCCACCCACCCACCCACCCACCCACTTGCAAATAATAAATATATACACTTGCCCTGGGCTGAGAAGTTTTGTAGGCGGTATCTTGTCCTCCAAATTTACTTTATTTTTTCTTCATTTTTTTTTATGAGTCTAATTATAAAAAGAATATGTAAGGCTATACTGAGTATTTGTATTTAGTTTAACATGATATTGACATGTCAATAATGTGAGCATAATAAATAATAATAATAACAGACCACAGTTTGTGAGACTGAAAGAGTTGTGTGTCTGAGATGGTGGTCAGCAGCACTGGAGCACCACAAGGAACTGTACTCTCACATTCCTCTTTACACTGTACCCTGTGACTTCCAGTACAACTCTGAGTCCTGTCATCTGCAGAAATACTCTGATGACTCTGCAGTTGTGGGGTGAATCAGTGATGGACAAGCCAGTACAGGGAACTGGTCAGTCAGTTTGTGAAATGGTAACAATCAGCGCATCTTAAATCCCAGCAAGACTAAAGAGATGATTGTTGACTTCAGGAGGAGCAAGAATAAGCAGCATAGTCCTGTCTACATCCTGGAAGAGGAGGTGGAGGTGGTGGAGAAATACAAATACCTGGAGTTCAGGTGGACAACAGACTCGACTGCAAATGCATCACTGACTACATCTACAAGAAAGGTCAGAGCAGACTCTACTTCTTAAGGAAGCTGAGATCATTCAACGTCTGCACCAAGATGTTGCAGATCTTCTACAAGTCTGTTGTGGAAAGTGCAATTAGCTTTGCAGCATCTGCTGGGGAAGCAGCATCAGAATCAGAGACTTGAAGAAACTAAACAAGCTGATCAAGAAAGCTGGTTCTGTGCTGGGAGAACTCTGGAGCCGCTGGAGCTGATCGTTCAGAAAAGAATGCTGCACAAGCTGATGAAGATGATGGAGGACACTTCCCATCCTCTCCACAACACGGTGAAGAATCAACAGAGTGTGTTCAGTGGGAGGCTGCGTCAAGTTCGCTGTAGGACGGAGAGATACAGAAATTCATTCCTGCCAGCAGCATCACCCTGAAGAACAAGACTGACTGATTATTGTTATATTACTGTATTATTTCATATAAATGTTATTTTGTTAAAAAAAAAAAAAAAAAAAAAAAAAGAGAAGAAAAAGAAAAGAAAAGAAAAAAAGAGTGAGCTTTTTACAATGTCGAATTTCCCTTCTGGTACAAATGAAGTATTCTTCATTCAATTTAATTTAATTTAATTTAATTTAATTTAATAATAATCAAATATGATGAATAAATAATAATAGCAGCAAAAAATCAAACTAGCCTTAAGAAAGGATCAAACTGGCTGATTAGTTCCAGCTGCCCAAATAACTGCCATCGTTGGAGTCTCCAAACCTGCGGTTCACTCCTGAAAACTATGAAGTCCACATTCAGCCAAATATTTCACAACTGCAACAACCCTCTACATGTCCAGTATTCACATTTATCATTGAACTGTTTCTCTAGTTTGGAGTCTGCTGTCCCACAGTCAGCTGCTGGATTAATATCAGTAATCATGGTTTTTCTGGGGACGTCACTGTCAGAATTCATTTTCTGCACTGCTGCAGGGTGGCAGGGGGCTGCTGGAGCCATCTATTATCATGTGAGAGGCAGTTACACCTGGACAGGTCGCCAGTCTGTCGCTGTGGACGTTACTGCCTTCTGCTAAATGATAAACATGATCACCTGCATGTTTGATGGAGAACCAGAGGTGTCAAAAGTTGGGTAGAAGTGGAAAGTAGAATTCCTGTCCGGCAGTTTTTCCAACCAATCACTGAACCAGCTGGGTTTCATTAGCTCCTCTCACAGGTAGATGAGCTCGTTAGTGAAAACAGCTGTTCAAAATGTACTGGCAGATCCAAAAACATGGCAGGGTTTGTACATGAAAACTACTTTTTCTTCTACTTTTGACACCACAGAGAGTAACGCAGCCGTTCTCTGTTTACACACTCGACGTTAGTTTGCGGCTGTAAAGTGCGCTCTGACGCAGAAATATCAGCACTTTTGTTATGACAACGTGTCAGTCTCCAAGGTATCGATATGCACACGTTGCCTGTGTATTATGTTGGTATTTTTTACTGTTGAAATACCATCTACTGTATCTATATAAATGGAAATTGGTCACTGACTATAATCTTGAATATTTTTATTCATATCTTATTTATAATGACTTTTGTGTCAATCACTTTGGTCAACTTTGGTTGTTTTTTTTAAAAAATGTGCTATTCAATTAAATTTGATTTAAATTTTTTTATTTACATGGAAATGTATATTGATATGCCTAGTCCCTATTTTGAATAAATGAACTAAAACTAATTGAAATTCAACTTTCAGTTCTTAAGTAGTTGGTTGCCATAGCAACCCTTGGCCACACCACACAGAACTGATCAGTTCTGTAGAATTCCGTTCATAAATGGTTGCCATAGCTCCCTTTATGATTCACGTCCTGTGTCAGAGTGGGTTCTGAAAGCCAGAGTATATGTTCTCTTGTCTTGAAAGCCTTTTATTTAATTTTCCCTCAACCAGAGAGAGCAGTACATACAAACATTTCATAACACGTTGATTTGGACATTTCTGGATAAAATGGAGCACGGAGATGGACACAACATTGTCAGAATGTGTAAGTCTTTTTTTCTTTTATGAAATATAATATAATAATCTGTTAACACACGACAGGGCTTTTCTAAAGCTTTCATAGGGAAACAATTTAACATAGATAACTGTGTAAAATGTAAAAACAGAATGAAGTGATTTGCAATTAACCAAGATTTTATTCTCCATAAAACACATCAGATATTTAAACTGAGACATTGAGCCAAAAATCTGATAATTACCCACTTTCTAAACTTAATGGAAACTGAAGTTATTAGGATAATCTTATATTATTTATCAATTAGTAGCAGTTATCCAATGTTTGAATATCAGAGTAACACACAAAGATTTCTCCTTAATTTTCCATTGTTTGCATATTTTATCCTATCTTATTCTTTTTTTGACATCTGTGCATGTGCAAAAACTTTGCTTCTGTCTTTTCAACATCTTCCATTAAAAAACCAAGTGTGAAGCAATTTCTCACAACATGATATGTTAGATAACATAAAAATGTCGTGTTTTTTTTTTATTTTAATAAAAGGTTAAAATAAAAAAAAACATGACAAAAAGCATTTTGTTATCAAACATATCAGTTAATTTTGAAAGTAATGGCAGCAACATGTTAAAGGAAGTTGGAACAGGATTATTTTAACATTTGTGTAGCAAAGATTAAATGTCTGGAAAGAGAGGAAAGCAGTTGCTGGAGATTTAGGGCAAGAATTTTGCCCCATTTTGTCTGATTCAGGATTGCAGCAGGAGCGTACCCATGTTCCCCGAACATAGGACCTTTTTTAAAAGGGTCCCATGTTCCACGTTTTCCCTGGAAAAGGTCCTGTGTTCCCCCATTTTGTTAAGGATAGGGGAACATAGGACCTTTTTTTTTAAAAAAAAAGAAAAAGGGTCCTGCAGTATGTTCCCCTGTCCCATACAAAGTTGGGATCATAGGACCGGGTAACATAGGGATGACCCCACTGTAGCTACTCAGCAATGCTGGGCTTTTGTTCAGTTCAGGGTTTTTTTCTATAGCGCACTTAGAACAACCGTAAAATTTCCTGCTGGACTTTAGCCCTATTCTGATGGGATTAGTACAATATAGGGACCACATGTAATTTGTAATAATTACAGAGATTGTCTGTGATGTTAATCCTGTGTGAATCTGCCATGTTGGTGATTTGCGATGCAATAATTCCCCTGCAAATGACCTGTTATAATTTGCTGAACTCCAAGGTCCTGTTCGGGCGCATTCACAAAGCTTTTTGATTCGAATCAGAGTCCGTTTGCTCGGAAAGTCCGCTTTGTTTAGGGGAGTTGTGAATGCCCAACCCCGCCCCCAGCCGAACCAAGTCCCCAAACGGACCGAGATTCACGGACTTTCTGAATGCGCCCTGATACTAATCCAAAACGAATATGCAACTTTGTGACTTGGAAAGAAATGGACGGGATGTGACATGATTTGGTGGTATTTGTTTCCTTTTTGCAGAAGAATGGAGGCTATAAATAGGTTTTCTTTCTAAATTATGTTTATGATAATTTACAAAGCATTAAAGGAATAGTCCGCCCACAGAAGGAAGTTCCTTCATTCTCTACTCACCCTCATGCTGAGCATGACTCTGGAGCACTTTTTTAATATCTGAAATGCACCCGGGGGTGGGGGTGGGGTGTTCGTTATCCGCCGACTTTCATAATGGAGTTCAGCGGCGACTGAACCAAAAATGTCCATAAAAGTCCACAAAAACTTGTCAATATTCCTCAAAACTGCTCGTCCCATGTAATCCAAGTGTCCTGAGTGGGTAGCGTCCATAATTTACCCCCACCCCGGATCTCCGGCTGCATTTGGGATATTAAAAAAGTGCTCCAGAGTCTTGCTCAGCATGAGGGTGAGTAGAAAATGAATGACCATCATTCTGTGGGCGTACTATTCCTTTAACTTAGCGATTGATTAATTAATTGGAGTGATCGGGGTTGTTTCACCAGTCACATACAGGCCTATAGACCCTTTCATGGCCTACGTTACAGTTGCTGCATTTACACGGAGCAATTTTGATCCGATCGAACGCCAATCAGAATAAAAATGCGTCCCGTAAACACGTCAGCTGATCCGATCTACTTGATTAGAAAGAATTTTCAATCCATTGGAGAGGGGTGGTTAAAACCTTTTTACGATCAGATCAGGGACTGGGACTGTGGGCCGGATGCAACGTTTTTTTTAGAAACTGAAAGAGTTAACGATTACTGAGGGCTCAGACAGTCAAAATATTATAAATTTAAAAAAAGAAAAAAAAACTCTTCTTACGAACTGGAATGCATTGCGCATGTCAAAAGCTTTATGAACATAAATCTGTCCATTAAATTTATTTATACCATGGTCAGTGAGAATTCTAATGTAAACTGGTGTGCATTATTTCTGTATATACGCTAGGAACGCTGGGCGATTATGGAAAAAAATTTTAATCACGATTATTTTGTCTGATATTGAAATCACGATTAATTTACAAGATTATTCATTGATTTTATGAAAATTGGTTATTGAACCACCAAAACTCAACTTCAAATATAACTTTTAAAAAAATCAAATAAATTAGAAACAAGTAAATGAGTAAAATAAGAATATTATTTAAAATAATAGCATTAAAATGAATACTCAGTCTACATGCATTCCTGTTCTATACTCCCTGCAATTTGCTTCCTATAACTCCACCAGTCTGTTCAATTCAGGATTAATTGTTTTTCTTCGATTACAGTGTTTTTATGATTGTGAAAAGGCAAAATTGAAATCACGATTAAAATTCGATTAATTGTCCAGCCCTAATATACGCACACCTAGTTAAATCACTGTCATATCATTCTGCCACAGAATGTTAACACCATAGCAACGTGCCTACACTTAAAGGCAAAAAATGTAAGAATTACTGACATCTAGTGGTTAAGATGGGTATTGCAAGAAAAGATGTTTTCTTTCAAATGACTTCATATTCTAAGGACTGTAGTGAATGTATGGTGGCCGTTAGTGGCCCAAATTCTCCCAAAATATGTTTTTATCTGTGAGTGGATCCAGTGGTCTCAGGTGTAGCTATGACTGTACGATGAGTAACTATTTTTTGATGTCTTTTAAGGCGTTACTTATCCCAAACAGTCTCTAACTCCCACTAAACAAAACTGGTACCGCAGTTTATAAGTTCAGAGGGGAGGGTTCTCACCTCACATGCATTGTTTTGTCCATTCAAGGACACCATAATAAAAATGGTGGAACAAATATGGCAGCCTCCATATGTGCACCGCCCAGCAAGTAGATATAAACAACTTTTTCTAAGAAAATAAGCATATAACAACAATTCTAGTGCAGCTATTACACATCAATGGAAACACAGTTTTGAATTATATATCACATTTTTCTGCTGCTGACCTTTGATTTTTACAAACCTTTAAACATATTTAGCGAGTTTAATAAAGTGGATAAACATTTGTCATAATGTTTGCTCTGTGGGACAATGGCATAAGCGGATGAAACAACTTGGATCTGTGCATTAGCCTATACAGTTTTACTGCACGACGCGGAGTCGAGAACACCAACGAGCTCCTCGTTGTTTAATCCTTACACAACTGATCAGATCACTTTTTCCAGCATCCATAAACATGTGAGCTTGAATCTCTGATCGGAAAGATTTCAATCGGAAAGATGAATTATTTGTCCATGTAAACGTAGCTACTGACGTCGCCAGTCAGAGGAAAAGCGCGCAGCAAAGGCGGTGTTATCACAACTTTAAAATGTCATCTTGTAGTGTGTTTGGGTGCCAGAATCGGAGGAACAACGTCCGTGTCAGTAAATTAAGTTTTTTTTTGGGATACCAAAGGACACTAGTGCTCAGAAAAAAGCTAAGAAAATTATGGTTCAATGCAATAAGATGAAAAGACTGAACAGAGGCAATCATCATTAATGCTGCGTTTACAGTTGCTGCTGCTGCATGACTGCAACAAGACCCAAGTCTGCAATATAAAACTGAAAACGTCAAATATGTTATGCAATGAATCATCATTACACAACAGAACGAGTGTAACAGCTACTGCATTGCAAGTATTTCCGTTATCTTAAACTTGCCCAACCATGCAGTTTACTGATGAAATGGTAATGTTTTCCTGATTTACGAGAACCGAACGTAAATTGATGTATCTGATAATCAGAACGTGAGCATTTCTTACATGATTGTAATCATACAGTGATTTCTATGCTTTGAGCTTCTCTTTGCTGGACACACTTGAGCTGTGTCTACTGTACGTAGGCTACAAAGTCCGCACACTCGAAAGCTGCCTCCTTAAATGGTAGGCTGCTGAAATGGGACATCCTAGCCAACGAGAATTTCCCATAGTGCTCCAGTCCCGTTGCCTAGCAACTGCAGGTTCCACATCTATCTAGTAACTGCATTCTTTCCGCTTATTCCTTCAGCTACGTTGTACAAACTAAATGGAACTGAACATTTTATTCCTTTTCATTTATCTGTCATTACCTGAATGTTTAAGGATAGCTTTATTTTTTTTTTCAACCTGGACCTTATTTCTAGGAGTATATACACTTTGACTCCTTGGGAAGATATTACTTTAAGTCACCCTTTGATGTACGTCCAGTAAAATGGTGGAGACGGGGCAGTCACTGTATAAGACATTATCTGCAGAAAAACTCCTTCTGTTTTAATTTTTCCTGCATTCTTGGAAAGCCATAATACTGATGATTAAGTTTGATTTTACATCACTTTGTAACTATAATTTATTGTATATTGTGCGCAAAATATCTTTGTGTGTCTATTGTTCAAACCTTCCCGTGGTTTTGTGCTTGATGTAACCTTGTACAGTATTGTATAATACTGCTTGTTGCTTCCCTCACAAAAGTTTGGACATTCTGATTTAGTAAATGAAAAAAAAATCTTGTGCGCAATGAATTCTGGGATAGGGAGCCCACGAAGGATACTGTACATCGTCAGTATCCGTCGTTTCAGGCTTCAGCCTAGTCAGTCTTTTGATGTGAAATCGGCTTCTCGTTTGTACTCGATCAGAATGTGCGTGGCACGAAACGTAATTGGAAAAGATCTTGAACTAATTCGTTCACTTTTACCAAGCGGTGCTCGTTGGATTCACCAGATTACAGCAGCTACGCTAAGCTAAGCTAAAGACAGTGCTGCCAGATTCAGAGAATGACTGGGTCGGTTAGAAAACGCTTCTGCCCACTTGTCCAACTCAGGGGGGAGGCAGTTTCACCCAGAGGTGGCATATGCCTTTAAAGGGGAAACTCAGTAACTTTTTTACCTCAATAAATGCTTTTCGGAATCCCCGTGGGGCTAAACAAAGTGTTTACGGAGCGATTCAATGTCCCCCCCCCTCCCGCCGGGGCCTCTGGCCTGCGAGCAGCTCTAGACAACTTTGCCTGCGCCGACCCGAGCAGAACTTGCGACAACAGAAACCGCTGTACGGTACTCAGGTCCCCTATCTACCGAGCTGCTTCCAGCGCTGATTTTAACCAGACTACCAGCGCTAATTCAAAGAAAACATTTCTTTAGCTTCACACCACCTAAACACGGCTCCTGGCTCTCATAACCAACTCTTTGCTGGACCAGAGTGATTCACGTAGCTGCGCTGCCTGGGCGCCGGGTGAAGCATCACTGCTTCAGGCTCAATAATCACTTGTCACGTCCGCAAAAAGTAAATAAAAGTTTGTATTCTTACCTGCTACTCGCCAACACCAGAGAAAAATATAATCCACGGCATATTTACCCGCAAATCGCGGGTAAAACATCCCGTTTCAGAAGAGACAGGTCTTTGCTTTGAGCAGAGGGAGACGTGGTGCTGCTACCAACGCAGCAAAGTAGCATCAACAAGCTAGAAAAAGCTTAGAAATATATCCAGGGATCAAAATAGAGGAAAGGCAGGTAGAGAAGCCGTCTGTGTGCTGTGGGGGTGCAGGGGGGGTTGAACTTTATGACAGTGAAAGGACGCCACTAGGGGGAGCCCCGAGCTGAAGTTACTGAGTTCTGCTTTAATGCAGTGTCCAAAAATCACACACATCCAGTCTTTATGATGTCACATTGCAGGTGCATGCACACTGGTTGAAATGTCACCAACATATTTTTTAAAGTTAGCAGAACTGATCATGAGTTTTAATGAGCTACTTTTTTAAAGCTGAAGTTGTTGTAACTCATCTTATTTCATTTTAATGGACAATGAGTTCTCTCAACATGATAATAGTCCGTCTGACTAAAAGCCTGAATCTCTTTTCAGAGTGTATAACTATTGTAAGCAGTTCATTTACAGGTTAATGTGTGTGCGTCTTCTCCCATCATGACATACTAACATCACTGTCTGTATCTTTTTTTTGTAGTGCCGATGATGCAATCACGACGTGCTGCTCGGAGATATATTGAGCATCAACTGCAGTACGGCCTCGATAATGAATTGGCCAACTTTCTGGATGTTGCTGGAAAGCAGAGTAAATGAATATGCTTTGCTCCGACTTGAGCCCTTGTTGCAGAGCATCGTCCTCCATGGAAATTGCGATGCAGAAAACGGTTATGAAAACTACGTTATTGAAGATGATGGTCCAGAAGATGAAGATCCTCAGCCATACTTTCTTCTTCGAGACTTTGATGTGAGCGAGGAGGAGTATTTAGATACTGATGAGGAGTATGAAGATAGTGAGGAAGATGATGAAGCTGCTAATCCTCAGCCAGATGAAGAAAGCAGGGATGAGGTTGACGAGGATGAAGGTGCTGCTGCGTTGGCAGCAGAAGAGCCTGCCTGGTGGAGCCAATGCATCAGGAAGAGGCAGAGAGAGGGATGATGATGATGATGATGATGATGATGCCTCCAACTGAGCAATACCGC
>JALJCO010007598.1:0-69801 GCA_023101725.1 Atherinomorus stipes | reverse complement strand
TTTTGATAATTGATTAGTCACCAATTATCTTGCCAATTATTCGACTAATGGGATCATGCAAAAATTGCAGCATATTTACAGTACCAGTCACAAGTTTGGACACTTTCTCATTGAATCTATTGGGAGAACGTGTCCAGAATTTTGACTGGTAGTGTGTGTGTTTGTTTATGTCAACAAACTATTCAAGAAAAGATGACCAAACAGAGAGGCAGACAAGGCAGCGGAAGGAATCGTGGCAATTTTGAGAGGAAAAACAAAGCTTATAAACAACAAACGATTAGTTGATGATGAAATTAGTCACAGACTAATTTGATATCGACTAATTGTTGCAGCCCCACATCAGAGACCTCCTGACCCAGTATGAACCTACCCGACTCCTCAGGTCATCTGGATCTGGTCTTTTATCAGTTCCCAAAGTCAGAACCAGACCTGGAGAAGCTGCGTTCAGCTTCTATGCTCCACAGTTATGGAACAAACTCCCAGAAAGACTCAGATCAGCTGAAACACTTAGTTTATTTAAATCCAGGTAAAAGACCCAGCTGTTCTCAGCTCCATTTAGATAAAGTTTTATTCAGGAGCCCAGATCTGCACAGCCTTTATTATTATTATTTTTTTTTTTGGTGATTTTAAAAACACAAAACGGAACTTTTAGCAGTTTTCTCAGTGACGCGCCCCCTATCGGCGACTAAACTAGCAACCATCTTGTATCATACCTGCACCGTGATTCACTCCAGCCAGTAAAAGACAGTCTTATCTTGACTCTTGTTCTGTCCCTTCCTCTCTTCCTTTTCCTCTCTTCCTCCTGTAATGTTTCTTTACCGAATCCGACATGAACGGCGTTCAAAACACTCGCGGGGTTGATCCCTGGTTTACATCCGGTTGCTAGTGAGTGACGCGGTGCTGCAGCCAATAGTCGGCTGCAACGTCACAGTCGCGTCCCGGACGAGAATCTTACATAGTGCCGTTTCTGAGCCCCGGGACGCCTCTGGGCAGTGACGGCTCGAAAATGTGCAAAATGAATGTTGGTGTGGCATCAAAACGAGTCAGAAACGCAGATTTTTAAAGTCTAAAAGTTACGTTGTGTGTCTTTAAATGATGCATTTATACTTTTTGTGCTTCTTTTCTCCTGCACCCTGCTGTGATGCTTTTAATGTTTTATTTTAAGCACTTTGAAGTGTTGTACACATGAAATGTGCCATACAGATACACTTGCCTTGCCAGTAAGAAGTTAATATCATGACTTTTTTTCCAGCTAAATTCTTCAGTTTCTATGTGATGAGGAAGGATGCAGATACATAGATCACGCTGACACCATTTTTCTCCATGAAATGCTCTAGGTTCGAGACAACAGATCTCACCCTGTTCACTCTTAGAAATCCTTAAAGAAGAGAAAGCGCCCCATTCTAGAGCAGATTCAAATGCATTGCTTGTATTTTCATTCATATATGCAGATAACTGTGTTTTGCAGACGAGTCATTTCATGTCATCTTTTGAAGCAGGTCGGGTTATTTCTGTAATCTCTTTTTTGAAGTGTCACATGATGAAAAGGTCTCATCTAAACCAAACCAAACAGGTCTGGCAGGAGCAGAAACGTGCAAAAATATAACAACAATGTATCATCACAGACAAACAACAGACATTTGGATTCATCTGAAAATATGTGGAGATATTGAAAGGCTCCTTGTTATTTCCCTGCTGCATATACAGTCAAATCCAGCATAACAGCCTGCGTTGCAGAGGTGAAGCTCTCCTGACTTTGACATGAACAGATATTTGCTTTCTGTACGAACTCCTGCTCTGTAATGCTGAAAATACTCTGAGAAGAGCTGAGGATTATGTCCTAGTTTTCACCATGCATGAATTATGCTGGATGCTGCTCAGCCCGGTTTAACCCTGCATGCTTCCTTACCATATGTTCCTTCTCCCTTTTCATTTTCACTCACTGTAAACGAGCTCCCAGAGAGCAGAGGGAAGTCTGACTGGCCACGTTTTGGCTTCATATTACAAAACAAGCCCACATGCAGACATGGAAGTAAAACATCTCAGGAGTATGGATGGTGGTCCCTCTGAGGATGCAAATGAAGGCAGAAAAGTCACTTTTAAGTGTGCAAATGCACAAGCACACACTAAACAGCATCTCAGTGTCAACAAGAGAGGCTAAAATAATAGGCTGTGAAGACGAGAGAGGCTTTGATGAGGAGTGATGGACGGGGCCAGGGCAAAACTGCACCGGCATTATTACCATCATCCTCTAATAGACAGTGAAGGAGGAGGAAACAGGAGGAAATAACCAAGGTGAAGACAAGAAGAGTATATGTCTTAGACATACACTGTAAGAAATGTTTGTGAAATTTAGAGTAAAAAACTGTTAAATACCAACAGTAAAAGACTGTAAAATTGAAAACAGTATACTAGTGTATAAGATACATGTAATTACTGTAAATTAAGAAATGGTCTTGAACTGTAACAATATGTAAAAAAAAAGATAATTTTGTTGTGGAAAAAATAAAAGTGTGGTAAGATTAACCAGGAAATACTATAATTTCACAAATATGTAATCACACTAAAATTTACGGTATTATGCTGTTAAACGGTGTGTTCAGACCAAACACGATTTGGGCGTCAAAATCGCGCCTGAAGCCCAAAGCTGGACGCTGGATCACGGAAAAAATCAGACGCTTGATTTTCAACGTCTTGACGCCCTGAAGAGATGTCCAGCCAAGCTGCGCTCGACGCACCTCGGGAGGAGCCCCCTTCTTTTTCTTTTTCCTTTCACCGGTCTGTCTGCACCATGGCAGATGCAGGAGAGCGAGCGGCTCAGCTTTCTGATAAACAAAGCTAGGGAACGTCGGCGTCAGGCATCTCTGCTCTGTGTCTGGTTCACCAGATGATTCCAGGTGTTCTGAGTGTGATGAGTTTTATCACTTACACCAGGAGCTGCGCTGGCGAGGGGCTTTCAGCCGTCTGATCCGGCCCAGTTTAACAACCAGCTGTCCTGATGCGGGGCAGCATTAAAACCCAGTACATCCCATCCGCACAGCAAGTCATCAAACCACCATTCAGAACCCGGGACCGGACACAGATCAGTTTATCCTCCTCTGTCTTCAGAGAGAGAGGAGATTCCCCTGGTTCTTGTGGGTGTTTGCCCTCCTGTCAGAAAATGTGTGCCTGTGTCATGACTCGCTCTGATTGGTCAACGCCCGCCTCAAGGCGCCAAAGTTCAGATTTTCCAACTCCGGCGTCTGACGCCCACAGCTGCCAGTAGTTTCTCGTAAAAAATATATATATATATTTATATTTTTTTACAGTGTAAAAGCATTGCAGATGAGGAAGACACTGGTTGCTATTGGCATTTATGCTTTACTTTAACTTAGGGCTGGACGATAATTCAATATCAACCTCTATCGATCGATAGAGGTTTTTTTTATCGATAATCTTTTTTTCTATATCGTCCAGCCCTACTTTAACTCTCCTTGAGAGGAAGCTTAATCAGCATGAGAAGCAAGCAGCCTGGCGTCAAAAAAGGGTGGATCTCCTCGAGAAATGTGCAGGGAAATAAAAGAGAATTGAGTTGTAAATGGTGAAAAGAAAGGAGAAACAGATGGCAAGAGTTTTAGGAAAAAGGACTGTTGCTGAGAAACTATTAACTTTACATAAAAGTTTCAGATGTGAGCAGTCGTATCAGACAGGAACCTGTATCGTTAACGGGCAGCATTCAGGCCTTTTCCTCTCATAAGTCACGATTCATCACCGGAGAAACAGTCATACTGAATTAATGAGAAAAGCCGATGGAAGAGACAAAGCGGCAGGGGTTAAAAAGGGGCTTAGTGTTCCCTGCTGGGGCTTGTCAACACAGCGTTGGCTCTGGCTGCCAGGAGCGCTGGATCCTCATCTGCTTTGACAGAGCTCATATAGAAGCCATTACACAAACATTTCCTATGGGGCTGACCACACAGCGAAAGCCGGAGATCAATCTGGGCTTCCCACAATCCCTGCAGGAGACATGTCAGAGGAAGACAGGGGGGAGAAACGCAAGATGAAACGCACAGAGAAGGAAACTAAAATTGAGATTCACTGGGAAGATGACAGCGTCAAATAAAGTTTGACGTAATCAAAACAGAGGAGGATGGAAATCCGAAGAACGGGACGGTTTTTATGAGTAAAAATAGCTTGTAATCGCAGCTCCCACCCGATGACCATGATGCCTCAGAAAGGGGAAAAATACTTTCAAAAAGAGGAAGCAGGAATGTGCAGTTGATGTACCATGGGAGGCGGGTCTAACTAATATACCTCATCACATCTACACTGAAAAAAGTGAATTAAAGCAGATGTTGACTTTATATAAATTTATTTTCAATAAAAATATAAAATAGGTGTTTGTTGGGTTAAATCTTTTTTTTTTTTTTTTACGTTATCTTAATGTGATTTTGTCTCATGTTATCCCTACATAATATATAGTCGTCCTAAAAACTATTCATACCCTCCAATTAAAGAAAAAGCTAAATTCACAACAGTAATTCATATAACAAGAAACTAAAGAAACTAATAATAAATAAAAAATTTACAAAATTAAAATTTAGTGAAATAAATTAATGCTTTTGAAATGTGGTTGAAAAAAAAGATAAAGAATAAAAAAACTGTCCCAGACACACTGTCTGTTGCATGAACACAATTAATTTAAGTACTGTGAAAAACAAAGTAAAAATAACTTGTTTCTTTTAATTTGAAGTAGCACATGACAATTATGTGGAACCTGTTGACATAAAAAAATATGTAAGTCAAAGATTAATTTTCTGAGTGTACCAAGTTAATAAAAAAAACCTTAAAATCCAAAAGTTGTAAGAATTTGATGAGAAATAAAATAGTCATGCCTGTTTACTAGTTCATAAAGGCTTTCTCCGTAAAAACAGGTGGTGTTAAAATAAATGAAGTATATAGTTAAATAGTTAAGAAATTAAGCTGTAAATTTATAATAAGATTAAATAAAATAGACAAAAATAAGAAAAAAAAGAAAATCATTGAAAAGCTAAGCTTAAAAAAAAATGTCTTGAGCCACTTTTTAAAAAACAGTTTAATATATAAAATCTGCTGAAATTTCAACAGGTTTCTAGGCAACATAACAATCACCGTATGTCTGAGAAACAAGAGCAGACCCGATGTGCCGTTTTAAAGAAAGAACATTTCATAACTTGAGTGGCTGACTGCTCAGGCTCCGCTTTCTGTTGCTGTCACAAAATATCCTCGGCTTTTCTTGGATTCTTTGACCTTTAGCGAGGCAACAAATCCTGAAACCAAAACCACTTATAAGTTCTGCCTCGCTGCACTGTCATCAGATAGTTGCAACCTTTGAGTCATTTTTGACAGTAGCCGCTCCTGTATACAGCCTGTCAATCAAATAACCAGCACTACCAGCTGACCTGAAACACCTCGTTTACCGGAGTTACACGTTTTACACGTTGATGCAAAAGCAAGTATAAACATGCATTTAAGTTTTCAATACTGAAGATGCCTGCAGGCAGGTCATCTGCATGCTCCTCTTCCACAACCATGTTAAAAAATAAATGGGTGTCCCTGGAAATGATTAAAGCCAGCATATGTTGCTCTAAAAATAACCTCAGTGCCAAATCCACTGATGCACTGAAAACAGGAGTCCCTTACTTTTTAAAAAAAATATCCCAAATACTGATCGGTTTCAACACGGGACAAGTTTAAGTTATGTGATGGTTCATCCTAAATCTGAGGCAGAGAAGTCAAAAGTCCGGAAATAAAATACGTCTGAAATTCATTTCTCAAGCTTGCCTCGGCTTGAATCGGAAGAACCTTCTTCTTCTTCTAGTGAAACTACACTGCGGTGTATGGACCAGTGACACTCCACCTGGGAGGCAAGAAGCCAGTCTGCACCCATTTGCAATCGTTAATTTTTATGTACGCTCAAATATTTTGGACAGATGTGGAAATATATATGAGGAGGACGACAGAAAAAATGCTTCTCTGAAAACAATATTTTTGTGGGAGAAACAGAGAGAAACTTGTAGATGTTCTGCGCTTTCAGACTGTAGGATCTTTTGGAGTTCCCAGAACCTTTTCTGGAAACCAGGCCTTTTTTTGTGCATTCGGACATATAGGAACAAGGGACCTTGGCCCTTCAGTTTCTTGAACCTTTCTGGCTCTGGCTCCTACTCCTACTACGAGGCAGGGTCTTTACGGGTTCCATAGAAACTGAAATACGTAAATGTTTGGTGATTGGTAGAATTGGCAAGCCCCGCCCCTTGCGTGAGCTCTCCTTCTGCCGGCCCCGCCATATTTAAAAAGCCTCACAGCTGTTACAAATGTTTACTGGGTTCGTAATAATAAGAACTATTACAATAGGAGTGTAAAATGCTTTATTAAATCGATCACAATGGTGCACGACCCGAATCCATAACTATTAGGAAATGTCCAGAAGCAAATATTTTATACTAATTTAATGACCCAAATACAGCTGCAAAGTGTGGCAGTAGAATCTGCGCACCGGGCATACTTCAACAAAAGGTAAACTAGACGTTAGTAGGGCAGCTTTCCAACGGGGGGCTGTTCCGTTACGTGATACTGTGATGGTGTAAAGCTGGTAAGCTAGCTTTTATAATAATTTCAAATAAAAGAGATGAGAAACCCCAGTTTTGTATCAGATCTGCTGGGGCATAAATTTGACACTGTTGCAGACGATTGTGTCAAACATGGTCCCTGTCAAGGTCCCCCTCATGTGTGAACGTAAACTGATGGGGAAGGCTCAGTTCTCGGTCCTCTCCTTTTTCTGCTGTATCTGCTGCCCCTTGGTTCTATCATTGACAAGCACAACCTATCTTTCCATTTCTACGCCGACGACATTCAAATCTATCTTCCGCTGCACCTGACCAGAAATCACACTCCGTCATTCACAAAGCTTTTAGACTGTCTAAACGACGTGAAGTCATGGCTCGCACAGAATTTCTTACATCTTAATGACTCCAAGACTGATTTTATTTTGTTTGGCACTCCACTCATGCTTAGTTCCTTCCCAGACTGCAACACCTCTATTCCCTCCCCCCAAGTCCTGCGTAAAAAATCTTGGAGTTCTGTTAGACAGTGGCCCCAAGTTCGAAAAACAGATCAGCGCCATCGTCAGAACCAGCTTCTTCCACCTCCGTCTCCTCTCAAAGGTCAAACCTTTTCTTAACCGTGGGGACCTGGAGAAGGCTGTTCACGCCTTCATCAGTTCCAGGCTGGACTACTGTAACGGCCTTTTCGTTGGTCTGAACCAGGCTTCCATCGCCCGCCTGCAACTCGTCCAGAACGCTGCTGCTCGATTTTTTGGTGGGCACGTCCAGGCGGGAACATATAACTCCCGTCCTGTCTTCCCTGCACTGGCTCCCCGTCCGCTTCCGAATTGATTTTAAATTACTTTTGTTTTGTTTTCAAAGCCCTCAACGGCCTGGCCCCCCCTTATCTGGCTGACCTGCTAGTCCGCCGGGACCCCAGCAGGGCCCTTCGTTCTGTTGGGCAACTTCTCTAGAAGTCCCAAGAACTAAATTAAAACAGTGGGGCGACCGCCGTTCTCGGCTGCTGGCCCGAGAGTATGGAACTCGCTGCCTCCCCGACATTCGTCTCACGACTGAGCTGGGATCTTAAATCGAGGCTAAAGACCTATTTTTTTCGTCAAGCTTTTAATAATTTTAATTCTAACTAGTTTATTTACTAAAGATTTTACTCTCTTTTAGGTACACCTGCGCTCCCCAGTAGCCTGTTCTGATTCTCTGTTGGTTGTTTTCATAGCTCTTGATCTTCTTTGTTCTTAATTTTTCCCAGTATTTAACTTTGCATTTTTATGATGTTTTACATTGTCTCTTTTTCTGTTACCCCTGCTGTAAAGCACTTTGTGTATCCAATGGGTACTGTAAAGGGCTATATAAACAAATAAACTTAAACTTAACAAATAAACTTAAACTTCTTATAACTAAACTCGACACGGGTAGTTATAGGAACTGCGTTCTAGAACCTCTCTGTCCAAATGCGCCTGTTGTTTATCTAAACTAAAATTGGAAATAGGATGGATTTTCATTTTTCATTTTATGATCATATAAAAAATGAATGGCCGTGAGGTACAGAGACCTTTATCACTGTTTCAATGTTTAACATAATTTTCTTGGTAAAATGCACATGAAAAAATGTCTAGTATCACGTTGAAGCTTCAGTAACATAAACACTACCAGCTGAAAACCAGCGGTGCTCTGAAAGCAGCCCTGATAATCTACAGTGGAAGATGATCAATAAAAAATTCAGCAACATCACTGCTGGTCTTCAGTCACATGGATACAACACAAGCGGGAATTTCATGCACAGATCAGACTTAATATCAGCCTGGTTACATTAACCCACTGCTGTAGATGCTGATTTCCCCAGATTTCCAACAACAGCTCAGTGTCCATCTGCTTCCATACAAGCCGGCCGCATCACTAATAATGTACGAAATTCTTGAAGGGGGGTCCCAGTTTGTAGGGGGTGACTTTTAGCTCTACCCGTTGCGGCTCCGTTTTAAGTGGGAAAGGGCAAAAAGAGGAATGAGAATGGACTTTAATGGCAAAGGGGGAGGGGAGTTTTATGCTTTCCTGCAAGAGACAAACGTGGCGTTGAAAGATGCGCACAAATGTAGGTTGCCTTTTTACAAATCATTCATTCATTTTCTGTGCCGCTTATCCAGTTCAGGGTCGCGGGGGTTGATGGAGCCCATCCCAGTTATAATCAGGCGAGAGGCAGGTACACCCTGGACAGGTCACCAGTCTGTCACGGTGCGCCGTAGAGCAATTTTTTTGGCTTCTGTTCTATT
This sequence comes from Atherinomorus stipes, assembly GCA_023101725.1. NCBI lineage: Eukaryota > Metazoa > Chordata > Actinopteri > Atheriniformes > Atherinidae > Atherinomorus > Atherinomorus stipes. Next base: position 60,959 of record JALJCO010007598.1, on the reverse strand, counting down.
TTATACACGAGCCGTGGCTGAGTTTGTTAAGCCTGGCAGGAAGTTGACCAGGAACATGAGACAAATCTATCAAAATAAAACCATTTTCAAAGTAAAACACCATATAGGTTTTAACACCCGATCTCGTCAATAATCTAACTGACCCTTCGCTAAGTCCCGCCCCCCATGGTTACAGTTGCTAAGTCTGGCAAACTCTCTGTTTTTTAGCTAATTTCTGCGTAAATCAGCAGGGATTGCTCAGTGATTTCAGTGAACATATTCTGAAGGAGATTGTGTTAAATTTCTGGAGTAATAGTTGGGAAATATCAGAAGGGGCTAGACGGAGAGGACTACAGGATGCATCTGAGGAATTCATCATCATCATTACAGAGTAATGTTGATGAAGAGGATGTTAAAATCGTAGCGAAGGCGCAGCGTTCATACAGAAAGACTCAGAAACTTGACGTCTTGATGATTTATGTCCAGAACAAATGTATGAAGAAACAACAACGTTCTCACATCACAGAGTAAGTTAACAGATTGTTTTATTTTAAGCTAACTGTCATGTATGACTCCAGAAAGTATCGGGTATCTGACATGTTTTAGCCTGTTGCTGGATGTTTCCCCTTTGACCAGGATGCTGTTCCCACATCGTGGGTTTGATCAATACATTGGATTTGATAGGGATAGCAGATACTGGATCTGATCAGGATAGCAGCTACTGGACTAAGAAACTGGCAGAGAGGACCATGTTATTTGTCTCTGTTTGGCAACCAACGTGACTTACTAGTGTTTATCTGGTGTATTTGTTTAGCCTCTAGCGACACACAGCTACCTTACTCCATGTTAAAACAGTAGCTTTTACTTAATATTATACCGGTGTCTTGTAGCCAACTACCGTGCTGGGTGGCGTTAGCGTCTTACCTACATTACCGAAATTGGACTACATGGTGGCGCAGTGGTTAGCACCGCAGCCACAGAGCAAGCAGGTTGCTGGTTCAAGCCTCGGCTGGGGAGGGGGGTTTGAACAGTGGCCTTTCTGTTTAGAGCTTGCATGTTCTCCACGTGTAATTGTGGGTTCTCTCCGGGATTTTTAAAGAAATTGGTCAGATAGATTAATATTTTTAAATATAAATATCAATATGAAATTGGGATATGAAAATATCCTGGTATTTCAGTGTATCAATATTTTTCCCCACCCCTACTGTAAAGCAACATAAAAATTTGCAGAGAAATAATCATAGTAATTTTAAAATCGTGATTATTTCTTTCACAATAGTCGTACTAACGTGACATTTCTAATGAGAAAGACGTAGCGACATAAATATAAGGAATTAGGATTGTGTGGGAAACCCTGATTTCCTCTGTCAAGAAATTACTTTGCAACTAGAAAAAATATTGATGACGATAAGTCAACTCACTCTGACAACAGTGAGGATGATATCTGGACTTTCTGCGTTATGAAACATACTCTGGGACATTTAAGAGAGAGAGAACACAACAGCAACATTAACTGGGATGATTGTTTATTGAAGGCAATGCGAGTATAGCAGAGACAACCCAGGGGGTAAAAACACGGTGAGCTTTGCAGGAGGCTCACATTCCCTTACAACATTCATCAAGCTGCAGTCCGAGCCCAATTTACTGTAAAAACTCCAGGGAAAGATTGGCTCTGTTTACAAGAAGGTAGAGTTGAAGATCAGAAGGTGAGAAAGCAAACAGAAAAGAAAGGAGAGAACAATTTAATAAACTCGGTGGGAAATAAAAGGCAGCAGGAGGAGGGTGCTGGTAAGCATCTGACAGGTCTTAATGAATGCTGGCCTTGTCCTGGTCTCTAAGCTGAAGGTCTACATTTCATAAGCTGAATTATTCACCTCATGGCTTCTGATTCAGCCTCACCATGATACAGCATGACTGTCACCGCCGCATCATCTTCATCACTGATCAGAAAAGTAAAAGGTCTCAGCAGGAAATAAAAATTTTCAGCTGGAAGCCCGGAGAGGATGGAAACCAGGTTTACTCTGAGAATGAGGGTGTTCAGAGAACCATTAATTACAGAGACATCAATGCTGTCCAGGTGTTCTGATCCTGGATTTACTTATAAATATCAGAAGTATCAACACCCGACGACCTTCTTCATGACTGATTAACGAGGCCTACCTCAGATGTCATGATAAATATCACAACATAAATAATGTAGTACTACATGCTCGATGAGCTTGGTGATCGATGACGGTCTGCTCAAGGGTTTAGACCAACACTGAGCTGTCATTACAAATCCAATATCGACTAGCCACTTTCAGGTTAATGTTTAAAGTAGAATCCACAACAACTGATCATTGGAGCTGATCAATAGTATTGGCAGCACTTAATTGAAACTGAATGTCAGGACAATGGTCAAAAATAGAAACTGGAAATCTTTGCACACTGATTTCTCAGGAACAGAATTTTCCATCAGTTCAATGAAAAACAGGAACTTCAATCTACAACATGGATTCAGGAAACATCCGAGTCTGGATGCATGAACCTGAATAAGTTAGTGTTAAGGACACAAAGGTATGTAAGCGTTATTTTCAAACTAGGACGTGATACACTTGACAAGAATGGCGTATGCTGCGGCCCCAGTGACTCAACCCTGGAGTGGCTGGAAATGGATGAATTGATGGATGGATAGATGAACTGATGGGTCAAATAAAGACTTCAGATAAAAAAGAAAACACAAATTTCCATCCATTGTTTCTTGGGTCAAGGACTATCACAAAATGTAAAAATCCCTACCCATCCCTAATACCACACCATTGCCCATCACATCTACAGTAAACAAGCTGAAACATCAACAACAACCCAGTGTAATAAAGCGCGTGAAGCTTCTGGATATAAAAAGCGAGACTATATCCTGTTAGAGGACAAAGCAAACAGTTATGGTATATATATGACAAACTTCCTTTGGTGGAGTCCCCATTTCTCTCTCATTTGCATGTTTACGTTGTTCATATTGTGTTGTTGACATGGATGAAAGCGAAAGTGCTTGTTAAGTTTCCATCGCAATCACTCTTCTGTAGACAGTTTATTTCCACTTGAGCGAACCTTAAAAGCAACAACATCTCAGAGTATTAGCTTTTGTGTATCAGTTCACTTCCATCAAACAGAAATGATCAAACGAGCCACGGTTTCATAACCATGAGGCGACAGTCTGATGAACACGCTGCCACGTACAGTATTTCATCAAGGCTTCAGTTAAACGAGATCTGAAATATCTTCTCAAAGAAACGAGCACTGACAGACAGCCGAAAGCACTTTTGATTAAAGGATAAGTTCACCCCAAAGAAATCTGGACATGTCAGATTACATCGACCGTAATCAAGTTTAATCACGTTTCCTTCTACTTTTAAATAAAGGAAAAATCCTTAATACTGACTGATACCATAAACCAGAGAGAAATACTGCATCAAAGTTTTATTTAAAAATTTCAAACTATTTAGCATTCAGTGGACTCAAGCTGTTGTTGTGCACAAGCCTAAAAATCTGGACAGAAATGGCAGAGTAGAAGAGGTGAAGCTGAAATGGTTTGACATGAGACTTGAGGGGAACATAATGGTGGGCAGAAGAAACAATACACCCCAGAGGGAGGGTCGCAGTACCCTTAAAAGAAGTACATGCGTGAGTGATTGGCAGGTTTTCAGCATGTGGTTCACTGTTGATTGAGATGAAAGCAGCACCTCAAACTGCTGACCAGGCTAGCCGCTCCAATCTGTCATCCCCCCACTCGGGTTGAGAGGGTAGCCAAACCTATTAAATATTATCGTTTTGCATTCATCATTTTAATAAATTCAGCTTCATCACTGGAACCAAACCAAGTCAATGGCTGCACTTTTCTCATTTGGCATTTCTTCAACCCCAAACCTCTGCATGACTCCCACCGAAGGAAATAATGAGCAGCAAGAAGTAGCTAAAAACAAAAAAGCACCCACACACCTAAATATGCACTTTTAAGGAAATCTCTTTTGTTTAATGTCGAATTGATAGACTATCTGCTGAGATCTAAATGTTCTTGCTTTGGTACCTAATGGGCACAAAGTAGTACGGTGACCCACAGGTGCAAATGTGCTCCATATAACAAAAAAAACTGCAAGAGGAACAGGTTGCAAAAACGAAAACAACTGCTAAAAGGAAACAAGCCAAGAACAAAAACAACTGCATCAAGAAAATGCAGCATAACAGAAAGAGCTGCAACAACAAAAAGCTGCAAAAACAAAAACTGCAACAATAAAATGCAGCATAAACGAAAACAAAGGCAACAAGAAAATGAAGCAAGAACAAAAACAGCTGCAGCAAGTTCAGCAGAAACAAAAACAACTGCATCAAGAAAATGCAGCAAAACAGAAACTGCAACAACAAAAAGCTGCAAAAACAAAAAAAACTGCAACAATAAAATGCAGCATAAACTAGAACAGCTGCAACAAGAAAATGCTGTAAAACCAACTGCCACGTACAGCAGCTGCAGTACACAACTGTTAATTATGGTATTTTCTTGCAATATTAAGAGTTAAAAACAGTACAAAAATATTGTTTTTACAAAAAATACCAAATTTATAGTGAAAACAGCTTATCACCCTATAAATTATGGTGGCAATGTATAAATTATTATAGTATGCTACTTTGGCAATAGTAACTTTAGTAGTACACAATTGTTGTATTCGTGGTAGTTTGCTGCAAAAATGAATGCATGAATTTTAAAAAAGACAGCGGAGAATGGTAGACAACCTGGTTTGGTGTTAAAAAAAAAACTAAAACTCAAAATTCAGCAAAGTTGAAGAATCGCAATTTAATTGGAATCAATACCTAATCAATCGTTTAGAATCAAGGAGAAAAGCATATCACCCCAGCTTTATTAATAAGATTATAAAGATCTCAGTAAAGGTATAAAGTGTGTTTTCAATGTGGAATTTTACTGTATAATTAGGTTTTCTCTTGTTTAATCAGAGTATTTTTTCTGGTTCCCCTGTTGCCAGCATTTCACCACTTTCTGTTCTTGTTGCATTTCTTTTCAAACAGCCTTCAGAATGATCTATTTTCCACAATAAAGATGCAATGATTAGATTACTTGTTGATTACCAACCTGCAGCAGGGTTTTCTGCCTCTCTGCCACTTCTATTCTCCTTTATGATGTGATCAGCCCTTCAGGCCTGTGTTTCAGCAATCCACTCAAAGAAGTTTGCCCACGATGTGAAAGTGTGGCTCTCACATGAGCACTGACCACTTGGATGAGCCTTTCCTCCACTCCATCCCCAGACGTGGGCAGGAAGGTAAGATCAGAGGACTGCTGTTAGTTTTTTAGTGGCCGGGGTGAATGGAAACTGCTTTATGGGAGCAGGGACGAGGACAAGGACACCCAGACTAAGTGAGCACATCTTGCAGTGATATCACAGCAGAGGTGACGAAGGTTTCCTCTCATCACCACTTCTGTAAAGACGAATTTAACCTCAGACGTCTGTGTGAAGAAACATTTAGTAGATTTAAAAACGTGTTTGACTTCTCTGATGCAAGACTTTGTCCTTCACTTTCATCCTCCTCCATTGTCCATCAGATATCTGACGATGTCTTTAAACTGACTCAGACGGGGCGAGCAGCCAGATGAACTAATCTCCTTCACTGTTTTTCATACTCATTCTGTTCCCTTTATCTGCCTCTCACATGTTCTCATCACCGTCCCAATTTTCTGCTCATCTCCGCTCTCCAATTCTCACTTCTGCACCCAGTTTCTTTCCCTGGTGATGGAAACGGGGTCATGCAGTGCCTGTCAGAACATCACAGACCTTTCCAGCACAATGGATTTAGTTGGAAAAGCACAGATGTGAGAAAACAAGCAGGTAAACAACAATCATTACAACAGGAGGTGATAATTACAGTAGCGTAGAGAGAAGATCTAGATATGGAACAATATTAACCATGAGAACATGAAGAGAAGTTGACCATCTAACTACACGCTGCAAAAGATTTTTATGCAAAACAGAACAAAACTAAACAAAAACTGCACCAATTACAAGATGACCTCCCAGCTTAATGGAAACTAGGACTGTGTGATATTAGGAGGGGTTTGCTATGCCATGACACTGAATATTATACAATACACATTACTAGTACATTCATGTGTATTCATGAGGAGTGCACATTTCCTACGTTTTATGTGCTTGGATCTTGTAAATCTATTTTTACTTCTGTTATCCCAAATTCCTAATCGAATGTAGGCTGTGCATAAGTCAAACCGCATTCCTCCAAACTAGGTCTACCAGTCGCAGAGATCCACAGAAACCTCCCTAAAAACTGGTTTGCTGCCAGAGAGAGTGGGGAAATAGTCTTAGCAATAAATGATAAAATAATAATAAACTATCTTACCTGTTTTAGAAAGTGGTTGCTGTAAACTCTGGCATTGGTAGACTCTGCTACTCCCAACTGAAGGCGGAGGTTTAAAATCCACGTTTTGACATTTTTCAACTTTGTGAATGACAGTTTTAGGTACTCCAAAAAAACGTATCCCTTTCTCTGATCGCGTGATTGGAACAGCCATAAACTGCACGACACAGAGGCATTTTCCACTCATATCCCCCTCCCCTCTTCCAGCTGATACAACTGTGTGAGTCGAGCTCGAGTGAATTCAAGTCGGGTTTATAAAAAAAAAGAAAAAAACTTCTGTAGCAACACTAAATGAGGCAACCACAACGTTGTCATCACCTGAAAGTTTATTTTCTAAATGCTGTATTGTCTGATAAACATAGTTCACTGTCTGAAGAGCCCATGATGCTAACAGATAGCCTCTGACCGCTAGCCACCTGCAGGTTGACCTAGTTCGACAGGGGTCTGCAACCTGTGGCTCTGGAGCCACAAGTGGATCTTTGGACCTTCAATAATGGCTAAAAATGATAAAGAACCAGCTAATGTTTTAAAATAGAGACAAATTAACAAATGCAGGGTTTAGTGGGGTTTCTTTTTCATGAGATAATTGCATTTTATGATTTATCTATAAAATTGGAATTTTAACAATCTTAATTTCTTAAGATTTCTTAGATCTATTTTTCTTGTCATTAGCTTGAAAATTGAGGGGTCTCTCTCTTTTTCTTCCTTCTTTTTCTAAATATAATTTTTCTCCAATATCTACATCCTATAGAGGAAAATGCATGTTTTGGTTTAGTTCAAAACCTTTAAATAGAAATAAAATCGTGGCTCGTCAAAAAGTACAACAAATTTCCTTTATCAAATATCTATTAAAAGTTACAGGTTACTACTACTACTGTAGAATAACTGACATTTGGAAAAAAGCATCTGCTAAACGAGAGAACAAGTAAGAAATCAAACAGGAGGGTCCAGCAAGAGGATTTTTTTTTTTTTTCATTTAAAGGTTGTCTTTTTTCAAAAGGTCCTGTAACATTTGCAAATCTAAACAAGTTTTACTTATCTGGGTTGCGAGCAAAAATGGCTCTTTGGATTGTAAAGGCTGCAGATCCCTGACCTAGTTTCTCTAGATAAAGATGTAGCCATTCAAAGATTAAGTCAAACTGGTCTCCGGGCAGATCATATTGGTACTGTAACCCAACCCTTTATAGGCAGAGCAAGGGATCCTGGAAAAACGGTTTGAGCAAGCTACATTTTTTTAAAAATACGCCTGCCCAAAACCACACCTCCAGAGCACAGGAACATGTGCGTCGGTAGTTGTGGGCGAACAAAACTGAGAACAGCTGAGTGGCTAGCTTGTTAGCTTGTGGTAAACAGTAGAGGAACCGCGTTTCTTAAAGTGATATTTGGCTCACCTCCAACTCCTTCTGCGGTGCAAAACAGCCACACTGCAAACGTCAACACCTGGCACGGCTTGATCCACATCAGCTTTTTTTTTTTCGGTGGATTTTAAGAGCAAACAGCTACTCAGATAAAAGCAGAGAGCAGCCATGTTCGTGTACCTCTTGAGACGCTCAGCGTGTTGCGAACGCACACGCGTGGGGAAGGTACAGTAGGGGGGGGCTTTTCAATCAATAACCACAGCCGTTCCAAGATGACTGGATGGGTTTTTCCAGTTCTGTCAGTTCCACGGGAGACTACATGTTTTAATTTTGTATCAGAGCATTTAATTAATTGTCTGCAATCGGGGTGTGAAGAAGATTTTAAGCAGTATAGTAAAAAATGCTCCTGGAAGACATTATCCACCTTGGCTCTTACTGAGGAAGGAAATCTGTCGTGCCAAAACAGTCTCAAAGCTTGTGTGATTAAAAGTTACTGTATTTTTTTTTTTTTTTTTTTTTACTGTCTTGAGGGGTCACGGCAGCACCCTCAGACTGATGTTTGCTATAAAAACTAAACAAATCTTCAATAATTCCCATGTAAAATGGCCAATATTCAAATTTTGTGCAACAAATAAATATAAATCATTTCCAGCTCTAATAGGCCACGAGTTGTAAAATATCGGCATATCGGCCAAAAATCCAATATCGTGCATCCCTATTTAAATGTATATAAATGTATATTCATGTGGGCATACAAGCTTTCTGCTTCTGCCCGTTTTGGTCTCACAACTGTTTTGAAAAAAATAGTATGCCTATGAAGAAATAAATTATTTTGTGTGACAGAAACAATAATAAACTGAACTGTTTCAGACATGGTCTCGTCTTTTTATTACCGTAATGTTTGTGAAGGTGGCAAAGAGCCTGAGTGTGCAGTAAGCTACAATAAAATATGAAATATAGATTAAACCCTGAGATTGTCAGAGAAAACCTTTTCCTCTCAGTCATTTGGTTTGTGAGAAACCAAAGCGACTGCAGTGAGCAGCGAGGCAGGTAAATGACTGGTTTCATCCATCTGTTTCCATGCCGAGCTGTTTTTAGGATGAAACACCTGAATGTTGCTCCAGCTCCTCCTCACTAGCACTCCTGAGCATCTCTGGTCTGCTTCATAGTGCATGCTACTGCGACCTGCAGGACTCTGCAAACCCAAAGTTGCTCCTGCAGCTGCAGACGACCTTGAAGTTTGGTTGCAGGTGAAACAGCTTTTGAAAATAAATATGAATGTTGGAGGAACGGCATTTTATTAAATATTTCTGTCCCTCTTTCCTCTAAAACATCTGCCATTTCCTTCATCCTCCTCTTCAGTGGACATCCAGCTTCATGCTTTCACTCTGCTGCCAACAACTCTGCCTCTCTGCTCACTTCATTTGCCATCTAGTTTTTCCTTTGTTGCTTTTCCAGCTTCATTCAGTCCTCAATCACGTCTCTTTTAGCTCCGCTTTCTTCTATTCACACACACACAATTACAATCTCCCACACATAGACGCAGCACTTCCAGCAGTCCAGTCAATCAGAGACTCATTGTGGAGCGGTGAGCAGACTGATAAATTATCTCTGTGACTGATGTTCTTACCTTCAGGGAAAACAAGCAAAAAATGGCTACTTAACTTTTAAAATGACAAAAACATGCACAGAGGAAAAAAATAACACCAAAATGCAAATGTAGGACAATAAAATCACCGTTACACAATCCTACACCACAAAAACTCAAATCTTACCAAGAATATTTTTCCATTTTCTAGTCAAAATATCTCATCACACTCAATATAAGACATAATAACCTAAAGAGAAACATTTCAGGGGGATATAAGAACTTGTTTTAAGACAAATGCATCTTATTTCAAGAAATCTTCAAGATTATTATTATTGCTTATTACAAGCAAAAAAAAATCTCTCATAAAAAAGTTTTTAGAAAGTGTTTTTTTCCTTGTAAGAAGCAAAAAGAAAAAAAAAATCTGCCAAAAGACAAGTGAATTTTTCCTGAAATACATCTAATTCAAGATGCATTGTCTTAAAGGAGCCGTATCATGAAAAATGGACTTTTATGAGCTGCTAAGTATGTTAAGTGTTTTATTTCCTCATAAAAAACTTCATTTCTTTTTTCTTCATTTGTGCATATTTGAGTAATATATATGAACATTCAGGACAAAGTCTAGCTTCCTTAACATGACTGTCTGACCACCGGTGTACGTAACGAGGTGGCACAAATCATAAAGCGATAAATACGCATGCGCAGCATCGTAGCAAGACGCCCTCTTTGCTCAAGAGAAACTGGAGAAGAATCCTAACTTATCCACTCTCTCTGAGGAAGAAACAGCCTGCGGTTAGATTTTCTCAGAGACAAACAGCCGTCAGGTAACAGACATTTGCTCCAGAGTTCAGAAGATTTTATCTATTTTTTTTTTTTCTTTTTAGCTCCGGACAACGACAAGTTGTAAAAAATATGGTTGTGTTCGGCGTGGGAGTTAATTTGTTGTACTGGACAATGAATCGACTTGCTAGAAGTGGTTGTTTTATCTTCAGGAGCAGAAAAACCCTCAACTTTGTGTGTGAACTTCACTCCTGACAACTTCATGAATCTCGGGCAGTAAAGTGTTTTTTTCTCGAGGATTACTTCTGAAACCTGACGCAGTTCCACCATAAAAACGCATCACAGACAGACAACAATGCTAACTGTTAGCCTGTGACTTGTTTGCTAACTTACTTGTCAGGGTCTCTGTGGTACTGCGTGTACTTCAAACTCCATATCAGACTCTGGGTCGAGCATACAGCTCCATAACAGGCTGGTCTGTTTTATTCTGTCAGTCGGAGTCTGATCATCCATCAATGTTTACAAATAGCATCCATGTGAGTGACGAAGCCGGTGTAAACAACAATTATGTGACCCTTCAGAACTTGTCTGTTCCGGGGTGATGTCATGAAATGGCCGTAAAACGTGGCGTGATTGGTCAAGAGCTTCGGAGGTTCAGTGCAGTCAGACGTTTTACTTCCACGTTGGAAATTAGACGCATAAAAAACCTGATATTTAACACCAGATTAGTTTCTATCATGGCAAGGGGAATATATTTAGCTTATTAGTTGACTTTGCATTGAACAGCTGATACAGCTCCTTTAAAACAAGTCCTTGTATCTCACTGAAATGTTTCTCTTTAAGCGATTATGTCATTATGAGTCTAACTAGATATTTCAACTGGAAATGAGAAAAATATACTTTGTATGATTTTGAGTTTTTGCATTGTAATTGTGCGATAAACAGACTTCAAGACAACACAGTCCTGGTGAAGTCATCTTTTCACCCAACAGGCCGAGGACAGTTTAAACTGAACACAGTTTGTGTTTCGTTATTGTCTCCAACATGTTTCCTCTTCGCCCCGTCTTCTCATACACAGCAAAATAAGCATCAACGTCCTCATGATGTCTTACAAGAACTTTATTTTCCACAGAGAACATTCGCTTTGAACATTTTTGAACTTTAAATGTTGCTGATAACGCTACACGTCTCAGAGTAGAAGTTATTTCTTCTCCTGCAGAGCAGATCTTCACGTCTGGAGCACTCCTGCTGGGTCAGAGAAAGTTTTGAACATCACCGTTTGCTGCGTTTCTTTCTGAAATGTGGCTGTAGATCAGCTCTTCGGCATGGTTGCATAAATTACCACGCAACTGTTGCTTTTTACTCGCACACAATCATAATCCGAATCCATCAAAGAAACCGTCAGCAGCGGAACAAAGACATCCACCTAACGTGCCGAATGAGCGACGCTGAGCCATCGAATTAAATGTGCTCATTTAATTTTCACAGCTCACAGCAGCAGTGAGCCACATAAATACCTTGTTTATGGTAAATATGTCATCTCCTTTCCTGATTGCTTTAGATTGATACGACTGCCTTTGTTTCTCTCCTCGCCGACAGCTACTTTGCATTACGCAGCACCCGCTTCTGAATTCTCATGAATACGCAACTTTTGTTCTCTGGAAAATAAATGAATAAATCCCTGCCAAAGTAAAGGGATTAATCAAAGAATCTAACACGTAAACAAACACGGATGTAAAGGGATAGATAGAGGAAAACACGGACAAACAAACAGACTGAACTGCTGGTGTACATCCAGATCAGCAGCTTACAGACTCTGAGGTCAGCAGTGACATTAACACACACGTATCAGCCTCTGCATGGCAGCCGACCTTGTGGGGAACCAATCGGGACTGAGATGAGTCACTACCTGAGTTTCATCTGAGAGCTGCTATCAAACACACTGCCTGCCAGTCTCCACCTGGATTTAACTGAGCAAATAGATATTCACCTCCTATTAATAATTATGGGTGATTATAAATTATTTAACCCTTACTGATGCATTGATAGCTTCTTATTTCTTAAACAGCCATGTGAGAAGATATTAATCTGTTTCAGAACGGTCAGTTTCCTGACATTAAGCAGAGAAAACATCTAAGGAGATGCAGAAACTTCTGAACTGGTTTGAGAACTAGACTTATTAAAGGATTAGTGCATCCAGAGTATGATGTGTCTTCATTTTCTAATCAACCTCATGCTGAGCAAGACTCTGGAGTAGGGATGTAAGAATAATTGATAAAAAGATAAATCGGGATATAATTATCTGACAATTAGTTTTACCGTTTCAGATTTGAATTATTGTAAAACCGTGATTATCGTACTTTGAAAAACTCGCAGTGATGCTGCTCATAGCCAGGAAAAGCAGCATCTGTCCCTCAGACACAGTTTGCATGTTTGGCCTCTGAAAACATACAGGAAGGCCCCCTATCGGTATCGGCCTATATTGGCCTATATTTTACAAAATCTCACGAGAATTCAGGAAAAGTTCGCAATATTTTCATATGCTAATATCATATTGATTAAAAACGTGGTATTGATCTATTTTACTAACAAAATCTCGCAAGAATTCATGAAATATCCTGTGAGTTTGTAACAGGACAAAGATTTGGTAAGCAAAATAGCTTGATATCGCATTTTTAAATATCAATTTGATATCAGCATATGAAAATATCAAGATATTTCAGTGTGTCAACATTTTTTCCTACCCTTTTCTTTCAAAGTGCTGGAAACGAATAAAAATGCTATCTGCAATGGCGGTTTATTTTTTTCAGCTTTGATATCGGTATTGATATCTGTTATCGGCCACGAGTTTTAAAATACCGGCATATCGGATATTGGCCAAAATTCCTATATCATGCATCCCTAATTTTTTCCATTCTAAAAAGGACAAACTAAATATAATGGAGTTCACCTGTGACTGAACCAAAAAGGTCCATAAAAGTCCACAAAAACTTGTCAATATTCCTCCATACTGCTCGTCCAATGTAATCCAAGTGTCCTGAGTGGGTAGTGTCCATTTTTAACTTGGAACAACGTCATTTAGTATATTTTTATAGCCTAAACAGTAGAACATCGCACTTTGTGTGAGTTCACGACAGTACGAAGCCACGGCAGACCAAACCAAAAGAGATCGCCCATTCTTTCTTTCTTTCTTTCAAATCAATAGCCAACCCCTCTAATGTTTGTCCGCAGCTTGTTCGCTCTTAGCACAATGTAAACAGCTAATTTCTTCTTCTACGCTTGCATTACCAGCTGAGGAGACAGTGAACGCCACAGCTTCTGTAGTGTCATGAAATTGCATGAACGCGCAAATAGGAAGTGCTTTGTTCTGCTTATACTACGTACAGTAGTACTACTTATACTTTGAGCAGTATGGAGGAAAATGGATAAGTTTTTGTGGACTTTTATGGACCTTTTTGTCTCTGGCACCAGTGAACTCCAGTTTATGAAAGTTGGTGGATAAGGTCGTCGCCCCAAACCTGAATGATAGTGATCAATAAACTTTTAAACATGTGGTCAAATCCTAAAAACAACAGTAGAACTCAAGGCTGTGTTTGATAGTGAAAGTAAGAACATTTCCACATGAAAAATGTGAAGGAAACTCAAACGGACTGAACAGCTGTGTAGCCTGAAGAAAACCACTAATAATATTGAAAATCACATTTAATTATGTCAGCACGTTATCTAGGTCTGAACTTTAAGAATATTTAGCACAAATTCATGGAATGAAACAGTTTTTAATCAGGGCTTATAAAATCTTTTATGTTTTTCTGTCCTCTTTTTTTTTTTGTTTTTTTTTGTTTTTTTTAAATCAGTTTGGAAATGCGACGTGACTTAACAGCTGACTTATGATTATCTAGTAGGGGTGTAACAATTTGGTTTAACAGTGATTGATTCATATCACAATTCATTGTTTCTGATTCGATTCATGGGCGATATTGGTTCATTTAGAACGATATGACACGATACGATTCAGTGACTTGAAATCGAATAAAAAAAACATGAATTGTGATATGAATCAAATCGTTAAGTGAATCGTTACATCCCTATTATTTAGTTACCATTAAAGGTTGAATATGGAACATTTTTATTAAAAGCTATATTTTTTCAAAAATAATACATCCACAGGTCGTTTGGGGGTGTACAGAATGAAAGTACAACGTTTCCCAGAAAAATTATATTTAGCCTAAAAATAATTATAAAATAAATTTTGACGGGTTCGATAATGGCATTTTATTTACATCTATAAGCCAATACACGCCGCCATTGCAGGTTGCCAAATACGATCTCTGTGTGGACACAATATTTCGGTCATAGTCAGGCTTGTACAGGGGAAAACCGTAGAGACGACGAGTGAAGCAGCTGCTTCAGAGTCCTGGAGATATTGTTATCTGTTTCTGAGGAGAAGTGACCTGAGAAGAGCAAAACCTGGAGTAAATTTAGGTGAAGAACTTCACTAAATGGACCCACATAAACGTTTTCCACGGAGTAAAACACGGAATTGGCGACTTTTCTCCTGGATCGGTAAGCTAGCTTGTTTGCTAACATGGCTAACGTTAGCTGTCAGTTATAAACTCCTGTGAGTTACTTGTTGGACATGATGCAGACTGTTGGTCACTTGCGTATCGGCAGCGAGCCTGGCATCCCAGCGGCTGGAGTTGTTTTTCTGCCGTTGCAACTACAACCTAGACACACGTGATGTCGCTGTTCTGTCCATATTCCATATTCAACCTTTAACACTGGAATGCTGCAACTGGAAAGTTACCTGTTAGAGAGTTTATGAATACATCATTCAGCAGAGCTGATGTGCAGTTACTTTAGGTTATCAACACAGCAGGTATCACCCTGGCGTTCATGTATACCCACCCCCCCCCCCCAACCCATTGCGACAATGTTGTGAAGCTGATGGGGGGGTACACTGCGACTGCAGTTCTGCAATGTCGGCACACTGTTTTTGTTATGTTGACTTTTATTTTGCTTTCTCTTCTTCTAAAACCGAAGTGCTCCCAGGCGGGGCTTGACGGCGCTTCCTCTAGCTCAGGGTTTCTTAATCCTGGTCCTCAGGGACCCCTGCTTTGCATGTATTCCAGGTTTCCAACTCCACCACACCTGATTCAGACCAACTCAACTGCACATCAACTTCTTTGCAAGCTGCTAACGAGCCATTCGTTTGAGTCAAGTGTGTTAAATTAGGAATATCTCGAAAATCAGCAGGGCAGGGGTCCCCTGAGGACCAGGATGGAGAAACACTGCTGTAGCTCAGCAGGCTCACGTGCCATGTTGTTACGAGTTGTTAGAGACAGGATAGTAAGCACGCTGCACCAAGTGGAGGCGAAGTTCCACCGGTCTGTCATTCAGTAATGTCTGGTGACACGCAAAAACTTAATGAAACAACAAATTGCTAAAGAGACAAATCCTACGTTACAACACTAGTATCGACTAGGGCTGGGCGATAAACCGAAAATTTACCGACACCGACATTTACAGCAATAACCAACATCATTTTTTCCCATGTCAGTATGTTCGGTGCTGTGGCCCCTTTAAGAAAGCCGGCAGTGGAATTGCCGCACGGGACGTTTTTGTTCTCTCAAACTTGCCGTAGTTTCTTGTAACGTGACATTCCTGCACTGGAGCTTTGTGTTTTCAATCATCTTTTGCATGTTTTCTATACTACATCTGTCTGTAAATGATCAGTGACATTTATTTGATGTCAGTGTAAAGTGATAAACGTTTGAAGGAACGTTGTTTGTGTTAAACGTTTTCACAACGGTAGTGATGCTAATTGCGTTAGCCTGTCTATGGGTTTTTCAATGTTAAGTTAGCATTCATGCTAACCGATAGTCGTGGGTGCAGTTAATGGGAGACTCAGCACTGGTTTTCATGGACACAAAGTAATATTTGCTCATATGTAAATAAGAATCTAACTCATTTGAGTTAATTTCATAATTAATAATTCATTCATTAATTTGTATATTTGTAAGTTTCAGTTAAGGCAGAATATCTGTTTTAATAAAATTAAAATAAAAGTAGTTTTTGTCTGTTTTGGCTGGTTTATAGGAGGTTTATCATCCATTTATCGTAACCAAGGTGAACTGCTCAATATATCGTGATATTTATTTTGGGCCATTATCGCCCAGCTCTGGTATCGACATAGTTTGATGTATTGTTACACCTCCATTATAGATTGTGAAAGACTGCTTCAGGCCACCAGAGTCCAGACCTGAACCCCACTGAGAACCTGTGGGATGTGCTGGAGAAGGCTTCAGTGGTCGGACTCTCCTGAGACGAGCAGAAGCTGCTAGAATCAAAGCTGAAGACGACCCAACCAAAACATCAGTGTGTGAGGTTCTGCTCTCGTTTATAGATCTGCTGACCAGATACTGCGGGTCAGAGACTGCATGTGTCTGACTGTGCATGGTAGTAACACATGTTCACGATGCAGAGGAGTCCCGAATGACTCGTGTTATCATCATTTAAGCGGCTCAGTGAGAAAAGAGACGGAGGAAGAGGAGGAAGGAGATAAAAGGAGGCATTTCAGTTACGGAGACGTGGGTATTTATAGCCCTCACAGCGGTGTCCGTTTACGTCGTTGCTTCAACCTTGAGAGTCTTTGAGTGAAGTCTGGATACCTCTGAGCAGAATGCCTAATGATTAGAGGAAGAAAAACAACAACAATCCCCCATCAGCATCATTTCCTGCTAATGTTTTCCCCTTTTCTTTAAATTACAACTCAAACCTCAGCGAGAATCCACCTAAAAACCACCGTTTCTCACATGCGCTGGCTGTACAGCTTTAATAATACGATTATTAGGTAAAAATGACACATCCTCTAACTCTAACCATGAAATTAGCTGGATTAAAGTGGCTCAAATTAAAGTAAATGTGTCTTATAACTTCATCTTAATCAAAGCAGTTCGCTGGAAAGACCTAATGATCCACCAACTAATCAGGTAGAGCAGGTAAAACATTCAGACCTGCTCTTATGAGCCGTTTTCACTATTCTGACATTTAAAAGAAATGCCAAGAAAAAAACAACAGCAACATTATTGATTATCAGAAACAATGATTATTTGCAGCTTTGTGACATTTTCCAGACTTCTCTGCAAACGTTAACGTCTAACTTTGCGCCTCGGCATGGATGAGTTTGTAAGACGGTGTGCCGTTTCTGTTTTATGATGTGGTGACAGTCAGATTAATCCCCTCTCTAGATTAAAGGATTTGGACTTGTGCGGCAGGTGAGGATGAACAGAAGCGCTTCTCACTTTCCTGCAAACAATGCTGACATTTTCCACTCAACTGTGCACACACTACCAGAGTTTATTCCTCGGCTCTAAGCTTCTCTTCCTCTGGGATGTAGTAAGAGTGTTGGCTTCCAACCAGACGAGGATAATCAACAGTGGCTACTGTGTTTTAGCACTTCTTCCTCAAAAGCTAAAAAACCCAAACAAACCGTGAATAATTCATGTTAAAACTCTAAATACTTCAAATTTTCCTCTAGAGGAGGAGCTGTGTGAACCTCTTGCCCAGTTATGTCTTTCAGAGTGGTTGATAACTACTTGCTACTTTCCAACTAACGACGCATAGGAGCTTGTAAAAGCATTATTTCATTTTACCATTACACAGTAATATGCTAATCCAGCTAAAGCTATCAACAACCATGAAAAGACTGAATGAATTTATGATTTCAGTTACACTATATGATACACAAACTTAAGTTCTTGTGCATTCACCTAACAAAAGTATTTTTCCATACATACTTGCACCAATACATTTTTTTTAAAATCAAGATGCAACCGAAAAAGGAATAGGCTGAAGCCGAGGCTTATTTTTGCCTATCCTGTACAAGTCATAAAATTATCCAAGAAATCAGTGACTCAAAAAAAAAAAAAAAAAGATTTTACAACAAAAAAAGAAAAAAGGAAAAAAAGATTTTACAACAAAGCAAAAATAGAAGATAAATATAGCAAAATTTACACAAGATTATTCTTCAATATTCCACGTGTCATAATTATTTGACCTTTTAATGTTATTTTAAAACTCAGAGATCTATACAATTTTAAATCATCACTAAGTCCATTCCACAATATAACTCCCAAATATGAAACACATCAGTTTTTAAAGAAACCCAATCCTCTTAAATTATATATTTTTTCTCTCATTTTAAAGGTAGAGTCTGAAGTCTCTCCATCGTTTTTGTTTGCAAACAGTATTGAAACTGAGCCCCTCCCTCTCAGGCTAATGGCCGCCTCGTTCTTCAGCATATTCAGCTTCAAGCCTCCTTCAGAGCTCAGAAGCGGATAAAAGCCAAACTATTATTAACCCTGGTTTTCCATCATGCACCATCTAAAGCTCTTACCTTTTCTTCGGTGCATCCGCTGTTTTTCTCTCTTTTTTTCTTAGAGTTGGAGTGACTGGCGTCTGCTCCAATTATGAGCTTATTCCCACACAGCGTCATGTCCTTAGTTCTGTCATTGGCTGGTGATATAAACAGAAATCTCCACCCAGAAACGTCCCGACCACAACAAAACAAAGTTAAAGAGAGCGAATTACAGGCAGGAGGAGAGAGAGTTGCATTCAAACTCACCACGGCACGCAAGTAGAGGCCCAAAGCGCTGTTTTCATGAGGTGGATTTCAATTGCACAAGTCTAATGTTTATTTTCAGGGGTGAAACTTCGGACTGTACCTTTAAAGAAATTTGGAATCGGGGTGGGAAGACTGCAGATTACTGTGGTGCACCTTTTAATTTGAGCTAAACCCATTTGTTGTCAGGCAAACTTATCGCTCGTGTTTCTCTCCTGATGCTTTGACATAATTTATTTTTATTTGATTTTTTTTTGTCAGGTAAAAAGTAATCTGATTACTATGTTATTTTTTCCAAGTAATCACATTACAGTTACTTTTATCATAACCAGTGCTTAATTTGTAAAGTCGGAGGTCCAGGAACACAAGGGGCGTGGGGGGGTCCGGCGACTCAAAAGAGTGGGTCGAAGTGACGGAACACACCCACCCATGCACACCCACACACACACACACACACACACACACACACACACAAACACATAAAATAAGGACAAATTGCATTTTTAACCCCATCCAGGCATCAGAGCCCTGTTATGTGCATTTCCACTCAACATAAAAATTGATCACGACTGTTAAACTTTTGCCATTATAGACATGATCTACATGGTTAGAAAAATAAGATTCTTCACAATTCAACCGCATTTTCCTATATCTGACTGAAATGTTTCTCTTTAGGTGGTTTTGTCTTATTTTGAGTGTGATGAGGTATTTTGATTAGAAATGAGAAAAATATACTTGGTAAGATTTGAGTTTCTGCAGTGTATCGGTGAAATAAATGAAGTTTGCTGCAAATCATGCTTATATAGAGGCCCATTCATTCTGCCTCCTTCACATCCATTATATGGATATACGCAGATCTACGACAAATCTAAACAGCGTCCAAAAGAGTCAGAGTGATGCAGAAATGTTACTGGTGAGTAAATGCATGTATAAATTCCAGAAATAAGGTCCAAGTTGAAAGAAACAACAGTTATCCTTTAATAACTCTTGGCCACCCTGCTATTTTCTCTGGCCACCCCTAAAAAAATCCGAGGGCATCTTCAAATCCTCAAATCCAATCTTCAATTGTTTATATTCCTTCTGTTACTGAGGGTCTATGAACTAAGTCATCAAACATAGTTTTCATAAAAGAATATTCCATATTGTGTAAGCCACATAATGTAAATTTTCCACCGTCTTAAAAAAATTGCTCATCAAAGCTAAAGCTAAACATTTTATTTTGGCAGCAAAGCCACGCTGTTGGGGTGTGTTTGTTTTCCTCACCTTCCTGCCTACAAAGCCGAAGTGCCCCCATCAATTTCTGTTCAGATTTGACTCAGGGAGAGCTCTTAAAATAAAACAAGCACTTCCAGTTTGGATCAGATCATTTGATACCTTATTAAGTCATTCTTCTTTTGATCAGACCCACGTGGGTCTTTGATTTAGCAGCCCATGAAATCAGCTTTGTAACAAAGGTAAGTATGACCAGGTTAGATCAAATAGAGGCTCTGTGACTGTGCGCAGCTCCAAGAAGCTTCTGTTTCCCGTTGCCAAAAACTCACATTAGAATGGATCTCTGTCATACAAACACAAGAACAGACAGCAATTCTAAACATGAAACTTTTTTTTTTTTATTTGGGTGATATTTATATATCCAAGTAGTGACAAAGAGGGTGGCGGACCCAGCAAAATAGCTTCCAGTTCCAAAGTCTGAGGTGCCGGAACGTGTCAAGTTAAGCCCTGATAATAACTTAAGTAACTTTCAAGGGTTACTCCCAGTGTGGTAGGACGACACTTCCCACCAGAGTAAGAGTGAACTTTAGACTTTATTGTGCTTCATGGAGTGTTTTATCATGAACATGTTTCTGCAGGACCTGGTTTTATCAGACTGAACATACCTTACTCACTCATGGTGCTGAAGAGACTTTCTAGAATCAGAAGCATGCAGCCACTTTTATCCACTGAGACTTTGCTGAATAAAAGTTCATATAAACATAAATCATTCACTGAACATTACTTTAAAAAAAACTGAACCAAAAATAAAACATTCAGATTGAAGATCTGTCCAAGTGGCTGTTGCTATTTCAGTATTTTCTCATATGTAGACATGATGCAATATGTATTGAGTTTTTTTTTTTTTTTTTTAATACTGTTATGATCCCCAAGGGGAAATTAGGGCTCTGCATTTCACCCATCTCTGTACAGCAGTACCAGAGAGCAGTGGGCTGCTACTTACAGTGTTGGTGGGGGTTAAGGACCTTCCTCAGGGCAAGACAGTGGTTCGTTTGGATCACCTGAATGTTGTGTCGGGGACTTGAACCTGGGTCCTCCGCACCAAAGCCCACGACGCAACCACTAGGCTACCCACCCCCCCTTTTTTGTTTTTCAGTCATTTTTGATAGTAAAATATATTTTCAACTGAATTCTGGCCTCTGGGACTGACATTGTCATCTTTACCTGCCCATCTCCCCAAATCTCTCTGAACATAAACACTGTTTTATGTTTTGTGAAAGCAAAAGCTGCTTTAGAGCAAAGTCACTCTGGTGATGAGATAAATGGCGCGAGCGGCAGCGGGAGAACTAGCGGGGAATCAGCACCATGGGGCGCATCAAGTTCGACTCGGTTTGGCTGATTAGAAGTTGACTGGCTTGATGACATCATAAACATGGCCTCCTGCTCCATCGTCCAGCTTGATAGCGCCTCTCTGTGTGGACGCAGACGTCCCGCTCCGCTCACGTATGTGGCTCTGGTGTCATTGCAATCTGATCTGATGGGTCGCGCCAAAATACATCTAGAAAAGACCGACGTCTATGAACGTGACCTGCGCGTGCCAGTGTGTATGCGCTCTGTTGCTCTCGCTTGCTCAAAGGCAGGAGGAGAGTACGCTACAGCTGTACACTGCAGAACTATGACCGGCTGGTTTGACTACTTTTTTTTTAAACATATAGGGTCATAGGAGACTGTGGCGGCTCCGAGCGGGCCGCCACAGTCTCATTAATTAATGGGAAACACTGGTGCTGTAAAAAATTGCAGAAGTTAATTTGTCCAACATGTGTCCATAAAGTGACCCAGACAGAGAGCAGACAGGTAAGACACCACTAGAGGTCTCTGTATGAACTAGATGCAGCCCTGATGGAGGGGTGGTGAATGGGGGGTGGGTGGGGTGGACAGGGCCGCTCTCTGCTGTCCTCGCTTCTCTGTCAGAGAGCTTCACCTCCACACGTGAGCTGAGCCTCTAATGCAAAGCGGGCCTGGACCCGCTGTGGGGTGTATGAAGTGTGAGAGTCCGCAGCAGGACCGGGATTACTGGCACCCATAAAACATGCACATCAGACCTGGATTAGTGGAAGAAACACTGATCATAAATGAGAAGTTGTCATGCTCATGCACTCTGGACCATGCATAATGCAACAAGACATCTGTGCCAGTGATCATGTCAAAAACAGTGCAGCTCCCCGTTTCATCTGCACTGGATTACATAATGACAGCCAGGCTGTTATGTAATCTCTGTTACTGTGGGGCTAGCCTGATTTTTAATTGGAGACTGAATTAAAGACCAGGAAGAAGCTGGGGGATACAGAAAAACTCTTCAACAAATGCATAAGCACGGATTACGGTGAGTTTGCCCTGTCAAAAGTTACGTTAATGGAACTGCTGGGTTGATTGACGCGTGCTTTCATTAATGAATATTAAACTCTCCTGTGATTATCAGTCTGGCAAAGGGCTGAAAACTCACCATCTCATGCTTGATAAAGCCCAAGTAGCAGGTATCAGTCTGAAAATGATGAGTGTGATGCAGACTTTACATGAAAGATGGTCAAAATAATCTCATGCTATCAATATGGTGTCTTCAACTAAATGAATCCTGTGGTCAGAATGCTGATAATCCTGATAGTATACGTCATCATTAGGGCACACAAATATTTTTCTACTAAAGCAGGTTTAAAGTATCAATTATAATCCAAATCAGGTCTAGAAACGCTCCATTCCAGACAAATATGAATGGATTTTACACCATTAGAAACATCTGAATATCTAAAATATCACATTATTCCTGGATTTTTAAACACGAAGAAATACCAGTAAGATTATGACATAGACTGGGAACTGATGCGTAAAATAACATGAACAACCTGCAACTTTAAAACATGAAATTTCCATTCTATTTCATTTCACACATAGAGACTCAAAATGGGAGTGGATAGCCCAGTGGTAGCGTCGTGGGTTTGGGCGCGGAGGACCCGGGTTCGATCCCCCGACACGACTCCTGGGTGAACCACTGTGGACCCCTGAGCAAGGTCCTTAACCCCCCCACCAACTGCTCCCCGGGCGCTTTAAGTAGCAGCCCACTGCTCTCTGATACTCACAGTACAGAGATGGGTAAAATGCAGAGCCCTAATTTCCCCTCGGGGATCATACCAGTATAAAAAAAAAAAAAATACATCTTCAGATTTCTCCTATTTGAGATATTTTTAACGATTAGGGCTGATCAGACTTTTGGGGTTCATATAATAGAGCACTATGAAATCCATTTTATTTTTTCCTAAAATTCTGTTTAAATGCTTCCCATTTACGGTGTTTTTCCGTTTTTTAATGTTTGAGAACTCCGTTTTTATCATTTTACACAAATTTAACACTAATACAGTGTATAAAACAATTACATTTAGCCAATTTATGCCGTTATAATTAAAAACTTGAATGCATTCATGCTTTTAAACATATTTAAGGCAAAAACATGGCACAAGTTTAAACAAAAAAAGAAAATGCCAATAATAAATAATACATAATTTAGAACAGAACTCATTTACAGATGGTGGTCCACACCACAGACCATAAGAAACACATGTCCAGGTTAGATAATAATCATGGGGAAACGTCTTTGTCCTGTATTCTGCTGCTTTGAACCGCGTCCATCCAGAGCAGTGTGGATGGAAGTAAATAAGTCAATGAAAAGCAAAGTTGATCCAGACGATTTTAAAAATAAAACTTTGCACAGACTCTGGATCACGTTTTACTCTGAATCATCAGTGTTACGTCCTAACCTGCTGCACCAAGCCGTCAGCTGAGAGATTCTCACTTTACTCTACGTGACGTCAACAAGCTGTAGTTTAATTCACCAGTAGATGCACAAAAACCAAGAAATTAAATGTAGAGCAAGAACATAGAACATAGAACATATGTAGAACATAGTACGCAGGTCGGTCTGGCTAAATAACCAGGAGGAAAGCTGATGAAGCTTTCCCCCGCTCCACGGTGCTTGGTCGTGGAGCGGGAGGGGTCACACAGTCATCCTCAAAATTATTCATACCCTCCCATTAAATAAGAAAAATTAAATAAATTGAATAAAGCAATAATACATAAATAAGATAAAACATTGATTTTGAACTGTGGTTCAAAAGAAATTTTAAAAACAAGCAAAAACAAAAAAAAAAAAGCAAGCGTGACGGGGCTCCTGAACTAAAGTTTTATTGAGTAACACTTTGAGACAATCACTGCAATCAGGTGTTTTCTGTAACGTCCAATCAGACGTCTGCACCTGTTGACAGGTGTGTTGGTCCACTGTTCATGAGCAAGGTGCTCTAACTCGTTGGAAAGCATTTTTTTTTCTAAATGATCCTCTTTAACGACAATTCATAAGCAATATCTGTGACACTAAAATATAATTTAGCATTTTTTAATTTTTATTAGTTTCTTCTTATATGAATTACTATTGTGAATTTAACATTGTCTTTAATAGTAGAGTATGAATAATTTTGAGGATGACTGTTTATTTAGAGCAGAGAAAAAAAGCTAACCTGCAGTATTCAGCATCTCTGTGTCCACTCTCCTGCATTCATTTTTATTTTGTGTGTGTGAAAGAATCTGAATCAGATGGTGACTGTGTGTGTGTGTGGGTGCGTGTGTGCGTGTGTGTGTGTGTGTGGGTGTGTGTGTGCGTGTGTGCTCATCAAAGAGCTGCAGCAGGTTGAATGAACTCATGGGAACTGTGAAAAGCAGCGTGCATTCATGGTTCGCTTTCATCCTGAAACAGATGCACATGTTCACACCTAAATATACGTGATGCATGCACACGTGCGCTACCACCACACCGTTAGGGAGACCTTCTCTAAGCAGTAATCCTTCATAGTCATCATCAGTCAGCCACACGTCTTCATCACTATGGCAATGGCCTAAATTCCTCTTCAGTGTGAATAGGTGTAAATGTGTAAAACATGTCGCCTTTCAGAGGTTTTTTCTTAGTGTTTATGTACATCACCACGCAGCATGGAAGACGTTAGCACACGTGTCCATTTAACATATGATGAAGGCTTCAGGGGCAGATGTGGCTCCTATTAGAGCAACGGAGAGAATAAAACTTATGAATGACATTAAACGACTTCACACCTGAGTTAAAATATTAAACATCTTCAGCTGGAGCACAAACTTGGCTTGGATTGGGGCAAAGTTCACAGCCGTGAGTTAAAAATCTCTGTTGTGCTGGAAAGTGAGACGACCAGGATGACTTCATTAACAAGCAGATAAAGCTGCTTCTGTATCGCTGCTCCCCACCAGTTATCCCATCAAACATAACAACATCTCTCAGACGTTTCATATCTTACTAGTACGATAATTGTCAGAGAAATGATCACAACCTTATAAATCTTAGATTATTATGCACTACTTTTACAACACTACCAATATGAACACGTCTTAGTGGTCCCCAAGCTTTTGAACAGAACAATATGATATTCATTCATTTTCTGTACCGCTTAGTCCAGTTCAGGGTTGTGGGGGTCGCTGAAACCTATCCCATCTATTATCAGGCGAGAGGCAGGTAAACCCTGGATAAGTTGCCAGAGACAGTAAACTCTCCTGTGACAACTCTCCAGACAATATAATATAATATAATATGATATAATATAATATAATATAATATAATATAATATAATATAATATAATATAATATAACTAGGGCTGTCAGGCGATTAAAAAAAAAGTATCTAAATGATTACTGGATTTATAATTAATTAATCTAATAAATTGCATTTTAATCTCATATCTGCTAAAGCAGTTGTGGAGAACAATGGCCCTCAAGGGCCGCAAGTTTTCCATGCAACTCTGCGCGAACAGCCTATGAAGTTCTGAACAGTGACTCCCTGATACGTCTTCTTCTTCTTCTTGGTGGTTGGCAAACAGCTTTAGGTGCATTACTGCCACCCACTGCCCGGGTCATTCAGTCGGCCAAATTTAAAATGCTTGTGCATTGAATTGGCACTCTGAATTAATCACGAATATTTTTTTAATGCAGTAATTTGCAGTGTAATTAATTAATCTAATATGTAATTAATTCATCTAACTAATACATTAAACTGACAGCCCTAAACATAACAACATTACACACACCAGCCACTTTATTAGGTACACCTGTCCAACTGCTCGTTAATGCAAATATTCTGGACAATAGAAGATGGAGAAATGTTGCCTTGTCTGATGAGTCTCCATTTCTGCTACGACATTCGGATGCTAGGCTCAGAATTTGGTGTCAACAACATGGAAGCATGGATCCATCCTGCCTTGTATCAACGGTTTAGGTTGGTGGTGGTGCTGTTGTGTTGTGGGAGAGATTTTCTTGGCCCACTTTGGGCCCCTTAGTACCAACATGGCGATTTAACCACCACAGCCTACCTGAGTATAGTTGCTGACCATGTCCATCCCTTTATGACCACAGTGTAGCATCCACTGATGCTACTTCCAGCAGGATAACGCGCCATGTCATAAAGCAGGAATCATCTCAGACTGTTTCTTGAACATGGCGATGAGTTCATTGTACTCAAATGGCCTCCACAGTCACCAGATCTCAATCTAACAGAGTAGCTTTGGGATGTGGTGGAACGGGAGGTTCTCATCATGGATGTGCAGCCGACAAACATGCAGCAACTGTATGATGCTGTCATGTCTGAGGAATGTTTCCAGCACCTTGTTGAATCTATGCCACGAAGGATTAAGGCAGTTCTGAAGGCAAAAGGGGTCCATCCCGGTACGAGCAAGGTGTACCTAATAAAGAGGCCGGTGAGTGTACTATAATATAATATCTAAAGTCTCATTTAAGATGAAACCCCCTCAGATTGGTAAAGATCCTACATACTATCTGTGGATTTCCTTCAGGGAAAACACATGGACTCACGCAGGACCTCTATCTGAACCTGAAAGGCTTCTTTCTCTAAACTATATTATAAAAACGGGTTTTAGAAAACAAACATGTTGTTAGCCTCGACTTCCAGCTGTCCTTTAGCAGAGTAGCTGCTGTTTGTCCAGTAAAAGTCCAGTAGTATGGACAAAAGTAGAGAGCAGCTGTGCTCTACTTTTGTCCATAAAATGCCATTTTAGGGATTTTTAGAGGTGGTAGCTACAACTTTTTCATCAAAAACTATTCATTTTTCAAAAAATAACATTCACAGAATACAAATATTAATTTTACAAAAAAAAAAAAAGAAAAAAGGAAAAATAATAGCAAATAAATAATTGTTTTATCAATTTTGGTGCATCCAAAATACAGTTAACCTCAAATTTATTCATACCCTCCCCATTAAAGACGGGAAAAAGAAAAATCAGCTGTCAGTTAAATATTTTTAACTTGACCAAAGTAATAATAGATAATAAAAATTCTGTAAAAATCACAATACTGATTTTGAATTGCAGTTTTAAAGAAATATTAAAAACAAACAAAAAAATAAAACAAGTAAACAAGCATGATGGGGCTCCGAAGATAAAATGTTGTTGATCAACACTTTGAGGCAATCACTGTGATAAGGTGTTTTCTGCAACGTCCAATCAGATGTCTGCACCTGTTGACAGGTATGTTGGTTCACACTAATGTGTCTGAAACAGCTTTTTTTTTTTTTTTTTTATTATTTCCAACCACAATTCAAAAGCAACATTTTATTTCAATAAACTATAATTTTGTAAATTTTTATTTATTATTAGTTTCTTTAGTTTATTGTTATTTAAATTACTATTGTAAATTTAGTCTTTTCTTTAATTGGAGGGTATGAATTGCTAATTGAGTAAGCCAGTGAGTGCGCCACCTACTGGTGGGGAGGAATTCAACTTGTAGCTGCATTTTTCAGGCAGTCTTTGAGGGTTATTATTAATATCTGTCAGTACACCTCAGCAGTGGAGATGCCACTAATAAATTTACCTCAGGAACATTGAATCTGTGACCCGAGAGGCTGATTAGAGGTTTATCTGAGGGTCTGTGACACAAAGCAGACGAGGATAATGCCACACTGCTGTCATTCTGCATCAGTCAGAGCGGTGACAGGCCTGTGTGGGATAACCACGATGTCAGAGGCTGCTCATGTGTCAACACAAAGCTTCAGGAAGCTGCTAAGTCATTTTCAGTGAGATGACTTCAGCTCGTTGACTGCAATGGCCAATCAGCAAGCAGGATGACGCTGCTTTAAACTTTAAATTAACCTTGCTGATTCATTTAAGCGCTGAGAACCCACCAAACTAGTCATGGTTTAACCAAATGAAGAGCACATTTGATCATTTTTATGATATTAATGGGAAAATTGATAACAAAAACCATTATGGGCCAAATTATTACATTTGATAATGGTACTGGCTGAGACTATAACAATTAGTGCATCTCTACTTATTTCTAACCAACGTTTCTGATGAGGTTAATTAAGTTTAAATACTATAAATAAATCAAGAGGAGTTGCTGCGTGGTGCTATCACTACTGCTGCTTCCAGCACACCTCGTTTTGTTCTCTACCTCAACACCTGAAACCCAACTGAGTGTGAAATTACTACGTTGGAAACAAAAACAAAAAAACAAAGAAAGAGAATACAAACCACTCAAAAACACAACAGTTATAAAACAAAACACTGAAATACAGGAATGGAAAAATCAGAAGCCAGCATAAAGGCTTTACGCTACAAAAACTGAAATCTTAGCAAATGTATATTTCCAATTTCTAGTCAGAATATCTCATCACACTCAATATAAGGCAAAATCACCTAAAGAGAAACATTTCAGTGAGATAAAGAATTTATTTTAAGACAATGCATCTTATTTCAAGAAATCTTATAAAAAAAAAAATTCACTTATTGGCAGAACATTTTGATTACAAGCAAAAAAAAAAAAAAAAAAAAAAAATCTTGGCCAAAAATAATAATTTTTTTTTTTTTTGCTTGTAACAAGCAAAAAAATTGCTGTCAATGGAACATGTGAATTCCAGCCTTGAACTGTGATAGGATGCCACCTGTCCAACAAATCCAGCCGTGAAATTTACTCACTCCTAAATATTCCACAGTCAACTGTCAGCTGAATTATGAGAAAATGGAAGTGTTTGGATACAGCAGTAACTCAGCCATGAAGTGGTCGACCACGTACTGTAAACTGACGGAGCGGGTCAGTGGATTCTGAAGCACATAGTGTGAAGAGGTCACCAACTTTCTGCAGAGTCAATCACTACAGACCTCCAAACTTCATGTGACCTTCAGATCAGCTCAAGAACAGTGACAGAGAGCTTCATGGAATGTGTTTCCATGGTGATCAACCACATCCATCCATGCATCACCAAATGTAATACACAGCGTTGATGCAGTGGTGGAAAGCAGCCGCCAC
Source organism: Atherinomorus stipes (assembly GCA_023101725.1). Classification (NCBI taxonomy): domain Eukaryota; kingdom Metazoa; phylum Chordata; class Actinopteri; order Atheriniformes; family Atherinidae; genus Atherinomorus; species Atherinomorus stipes. Next base: position 31,626 of record JALJCO010007598.1, on the reverse strand, counting down.
TGGACTCTAGAGCAGTGGAGGCGTTCTCTGGAGTAACAAATTACGCTTCTCCATCTGGCAATCTGATGGATGAGTCTGGGTTTGGTGGTTGCCAGGACAACAGTACTTGTCTGACTGCATTGTGCCAAGTTTAAAGTTTGGTGGAGGGGGATTATGGTGTGGGGGGTGTTTTTCAGGAGCTGGGCTTGGCCCCTTAGTTCCAGTGAAAGGAACACTGAATGCTTCAGCACACCAAGACATTCTGGACAATTCCATGCTCCCAACTTTGTGGGACCAGTTTGGAGCTGGACCCCCTTCCTCTTCCAACATGACTGTGCACCAGTGTACAAAGCAGGTCCATAAAGACCTGGATGCAGAGTCTGGTGTGGAGGAACTGGACTGGCCTGCACAGAGTCCTGACCTCAACCCCATAGAACGCCTTTGGGATGAATTAGAGCGGAGACAGAGAGCCAGGCCTTCTGGTCCAACATCAATGTGACCTCACAAATGTCCAGAATGGTCAAAAATTCCCATAAACACACTCCTAAATCTTGTGGACAGCCTTCCCAGAAGAGTTAAAGCTGTTCTAGCTGCAAAGGTGGACCAACATCACATGTTACAGGAATGGGACGTCACTGAAGCTCATATGTGAGTCAAAGCCGGTGAGACAATACTTTTGGCGCTATAGTGCATCTCATCACAATGGTCATCACTTGTTCTATTGGCAGATTTTATTTTTTTATTTTTTTCTTATTACAAGCAAAAATATCTTAGCCTCTCTTAAAATAAGTTTTAAAAAAGAATTTTTAAAAATGCCGACAGAACAGAGGCAAATTTTCTTGATATCGTAAAATAAGATGCATTGTCTTAAAACAAGTTCCTATATCTCACTGAAGTGTTTCTCTTTGGGTGATTATGTCTTATATTGAGTGTGATAAGATATTTTGACTAGAAATTAGACAAACATACTTGGTAAGATTTTGAGTTTTGCAGTGAATGTAAAATTAAAAGACACGTTGAGTTTTATTGCATCTGCTCTGCGAACAGACATAACTGGCTGCTACAAATCATGTTTTCCCTTTTGCATCTAAATAATAAGTGACCAGTTCCTGCAAGAGGAGGCAGCATTAGACGTTCGGCTCCGCGCGGGTGTTCATCGATTCCTGAGAAAACATTTCTGGAGCAGCTGCTCCAGGTATTTAATGTGCACTTTAATAATCTTTAGGGTGATGCTCATTATGGAAGGGGGGGGGGTTGAGTTTATCCTCTGACAGACCTGCTCAGACCAGCACTGACATCACGTCTGTCTCCATGGCAATGTGGAGGAAACGTAGGTTGCTGGTATCTGGAAGCGAAGCGCGTGAAGAGAGGAAGAGCGACGGAGACAGACTGAGAAAGAGAGTGTTGGAAATCCTCAAGGAGAGGCGTGAAGGAACATAGTGTCAGGAAGCGACCGGCTCCGAATACTAATGGAGGCTGTGGATGGACGGGCGAGCACGGCTGTGGCGTCTCTCTCAGCTTTGTCAACAATCAGATGGTATCAAGTGAGAAATCGGCTTTGAGCACAAATGTCAACGCAGCCGACGGTGACATTAAAACCTACTGGACTAAAGCATCGGTTGTTCCCTCCACAGAGGCCCACCGGAGGAGAGGAAAGAGGGGGCAGAGAGGGAACTGATGAATATGATAACCTCCTCACAGGTCTGACAATGTGCTCCTTTCAGTCAGTCCTGTCGGCTTAAAATGACACTCAGAGGCTGCGTTCGCCTCAAAGCATCTCCCATCTTACTCACTTCTCCAGCTCCGAGACTCAAATTAAAACTGCTCGCGCTGAAAACAACAGTCGATAAATATGCTCGTCCCTTCAAAGCTGCGCTTGAGCTTTTTTTCTCCGGTAAATGCAGAGGAGAGAAAATCTTGTTGATTCATTTCTGCAGGAGAGTTCAAACTCATTCAGTTTCCAAGGACCTCTCCAGTCCAAACGCTCCTCATCCATCATAAAAAGCCCTCGTCATTCATATTTGGATTATGTGGGTTAGCGTTAAACACATACTGGACAGGAAACTCTTCAGACAGGACTGATTCTGCAAAGTGTCCTTGCATGCTAAAGAGCAGCTGGAGAATCGGATTTTAAAACAAAAACATCTGAAAAGAAGCAGAAAACAGGACATGAGACTCTGTTTTCAAACTATTTAGTATTTGACGGTCATATTAAAGGCCGTCTTATCGAATGACGTCACAACCTTTAAATGCTACAATAATGTAAAAAAACAATTAGGTTTTATTTTATTAGAAAACTCAACAGTTTTCCTTGAATTTAATCCCCCACACTTTAACGTCTGCATGAACATGTGGCTCCAAACCAGAGTGCATCTTTTATCTTTGGTCTCTGATATCACTGCCTTGTTTGTTTGCTGTCATTGTTTTTGTTGTTCTTATCATTATAACATAATTATTACACGTTACAGTTTAACTTTGCAATGAATTATGAATTAGATCACAGCCGATCAGAATAACATGTATGACCACAGACTTGATGAAGCGCTGTAACAGTTTAGATGTCTGTGTCTTTTTAACTTGTCCTGTCCAGCATCATGACAGCAGAATTAGGAATCAATATCATTGGCCGCCTCATACCCCATAAAAACCTCCACCCATCTACCCACCATATCCTGCCAACAGACCAGATCCCTAGACTGTCCTGCAAGCCCAGCATACACTGGGGTTGAATCCCAGACCCACCACCTCAAAGTCAGTGGATTCACTCAGCAGGGCCGCTTTCACACCTGCATTGTGGAATATCTGCGGTAAAACCACCCGCCAAGGCTGAGGCAGAAAAAAACAAACAGCTCGGGGGACCAAAACCAAAACCCCCCTTCCCCGCCCGCGGGCAACGCCACTGTGCCCCGCCCCCCTCGACCCCCCAGCCGCGAAACCCACCCCCACCACCCACAAAGGGAGACAAAACTTCAGTTTGTGCACCCTCTTGTGACGGCTTGGCTCGTGGCTGCAGTTTCATGAAGCGGCAGTCGGGGCAGTGGCGAGATTAGTTTCTTAATCTTGCCTCAAGTCCCTTTAAAGTGTTTTTTTTTTTTCAACCTGGACCTTATTTCTAGGAGTTTATACAGTACGTGCATTTACTCACCAGTAAAGCTTCTGTATCACTTTGACTCCTTCAGGTGATATTTAGATGAGTTGCCCTCTGGCGTGCATCCATATAATGGGAGAGATGGGGCAGCCTCTCTATAAGGCAGGGGTCTCCAACTCCGGTCCTTGAGAGCTACTATTCCTGCACGATCTGGTTGCATCCCCTTCAACACACCTGAATCAAACAAGTGGCTCGTTACCAGGCCTCTGCAAAGCTGAATGACATGTGCACGGGGAAATTAGCCATTTGATTCAGGTGTGTTGGAGAAGAGTATGCTCTAAGAATTACAGGATAGCAGCTCTCGAGGACCGGACTTGGAAACCCCTGCTATAAGGCATTATCGGCAGCAAAACTCCTTTATTTTACCAATACTTTAAGTAGAATGAATGAGTGAACGAGTTGGCCCGTGAGTTCAGTTTCGTGGATTGCGGTTTGTTAGTGTCTGGGTCATGAGCTGCTCTTCTCAGCTGTGCTGGGGCGGTGCACAATGGGGGGTGTTTACGGTGTGAAGAGTGTAGAGAACCCATTCAATAACTAACAAAGAGCTAAATCTGGACTCACAGGACAATAGTACTCGTTCGTTTATTCATTCTAGTTAAAGTATTGATGAAATGAAGGAGTTTTGCTGCAAATAATGTCTTAAAGAGAAGCTGCCCCGTCTATGGATGTACACCAGAAGGTGACTTAAGCTAAATATCGCCCGAAAGAGTCAAAGTGTTGCAGAAATGTTACCAGTGAGTAAATGCACATATAAACTCCTAGAAATAAGGTCCAGGTTGAAAAAAGAAAAGGTTATCCTTTTAACCAAAGCCAGATTTTCATACATGCTGCTTTCTCGCAGACTTATTGCATCTTGGCTACGTTCAGATATCGAGAAATGTTACCGATGATTGTCACACCTACAGCCACAGCCATCGTTTCATCCTTGTCCAAAACATTGTGCCGCAACATTTCCGCTCGTGACTAGGGATGTGCCGTTTTCCGGTTTCACGGTATAAAAAAGTAGAGGTATGAAAACCATTACATTTTCCGTCATACCTTCATACCTTGAACTTTATTCTGTCTAATAAAAGACATGGAGAGAGTGCAAGTCAGGTGAACGCCTCCTGTCCTGACACACACCCAACGCCATTAAACATCAGAAGAAGAAGTACAGATGTTCCAATAAAGGGCATTGTTAACCAAAATAATTATTCCCACCTTTTTCTCTTTATTCCATTTCTATATCCATTTTCTATTTTTTTCATTTTTATTTTTTTCATCCTTCCCCCTTCCTCTTTTATTTCTCATTTCCCAACCAAATATTTTCTAATTTTTCATATATAAATTTTCATTATTATTCTTCCCTACTATTCTTACTCTCAAGAAACACCTATTAACCCACCTATAATTAATCTCCTTATTCATTCATTTTTTCATTTTTTATTCTTTCTCTCTTCTCCTCTCTCCTTCATCACTTTTCATCACTCATTCCCCCCTCCCTCATCACCCCCTCCCATTTCACCCCTCTAAGCACCACACACCCTACATCCCAAACCCCCAACCCCTTCCTTTACCCTTTCTCCTATCCCCCTCCCACCCCCCACCTAATTCACACAATAAAAGAGAAGAATAAACAAAACAACATCTCTAATTTAATTATTTATATTTTTTTATAAAATAAGTTTTAAAAAATAAACTCTCTCTTTTGGGAAAATTTTAAAACCAAGATCCAAATTTAAAAATGAAAAATTATTTTTTTATTAAGAAAAAAATATAAATATTTAAAATATCCCATTCCACCTCCCCCTTATACTCTTTACTTTTAAGTCTTTCTTATCCCTCCACACAGAGGGGGGGAGGGGGGCACCAAACCTTAATCTCTCCTAGGACTCCAAAATGGCTGGAGCCGGCCCTGGTGCACACAGTGGGTTGTTGGTGCCCACTTGTTGGCAGTGCAGAAACGCCTCCTCATGATGTCTGGGACTGTTTCACCCACTCATTTCCATGTCCTGAATCCAAGTGAATGCTGACTGGAAAAGTTTCAGGGTGTTTTTCTAACACTTTAATGCATGTTACATTGGATATTTATGCTCCAACATCCTTTGTTCCCATCTTGTTTTGTGTGTTAAATGGATTTCTCTTGCTCAGTAACTCCAGCATGTCTGTCTGAGGGTGGATGGCGAGCCAAGCACAACAGCAACATTCAGTGTTAATATTTCTCCAAATTTACTGCAGAACTGAGCTGACCTCCTCGCAGTCGTGGATTTTTCTACTTGGCACTGATGGGCCATTCCAGGATACCGATCTTCCTTTCTGACAGCCGTTTCTGGCTGGATTTGACTGCGCATCTTGGCAGCTTTTAATAAAAGCGGATTGAATGCTTGAGATTTGGCGAGCGATACAGCAAGATTCAAAGAGATTTATGTTTGGACCCTGGATATCCACACAGGAGCTGTGACACTTGCGGTGCAGAAAGGAAAAAACGAGGCCAGCTATTCTAGCTGGGCTTAAGCTTCCCAACCAGTCATGAGGAATCCCACATAATGTGATCTTCTTGTGTATTTCTCAACAGTTTTGACCTATTTGCTTAGTGAACTCACTCATCCAAATATAGGCAGAGTCGGAGAGGAATTATCAAAGTGCTTTCAGTGTAAATGAAATCCACTTTCTCCTCGATGGAAAAGGTGGAGACGAAGCAGGCGTGAAGGAAGCGAGGTAGAGGGAAAGAAAACACGGCTTAATTAGCTAAAACAGATCCCAGTGAGGGGGAAAGTGGAAATGCTGGTCTGCTTGATGCGTTCAGCTGCTCCAAACATCAGCAGGCTCAGAGCAGCACGTTTCCATTCCTGGGAAGGTTTTATTGAATCCAGCAGAAGGAGGCTGTATTGTACCCGTTTACCACAGCAAATACTTGTTCAGTGGCTGGATCATCAAAGTGTCCTCCGCAGGCTCTTCTTTTTCTTTCCCCCGTTCACTCAAGTATTGATTCTGTTGCTTTGTTAGCCTTCCTTTATAAAAACAACACCTCCTTCACTTCAGAGTGCTTGCTTTCTGTGTGGGTGCATAAACAGGATATTTTGTGTACAAGTAAGCTTTCCTGTATGTTACCAGCATCTTCCCAGACACAATGCTCGTCTACCTAATCCAGTCCCACTGCTCTAATTGGCTAACTGCAGTGGTTTTTCCTGCTCTGGGGAGCATAGAGATTAAGGGCAGTGTGCGCTCTGAGCTGCCCGGTGCCTAAATGAGTCACACCGTGGGTATGAATCTTCTCGCAGGGATAGATGAAGCACGCCCACGCACACAGAACCAGTCCCGCGAGGAGATTTGCCACAAAACGACAGAGCTGGAATGAGCCGGATGTGAAGCGTGTACAGGTGTTTAACATGTGAAACTGGTGTCTGGGTGGCTCAGGGCACGGCTGCACTCGCTCACCTGAGCCTACCTGATTCCTTCTGAGAGGCGCCCGCATGTAAACATCAATAATGAATGTAGCCTGGAGCTAAACAGCTAGTTATGTTGTTCAGAAAGCTCATAGGGCGAAAATACCACGAAACACACGGGTGTGGATTCCTACTCAGAAAACAACACGGCTATTTTTAGCTTCAGCTTCATCCATCACACGACACAACGACTAATTAAGAAGCTAATAATGTTTCGTTAATGATGTTACAGTCAGTGTTGCACAGATGTGATGCATCATTGATAGTCTTATTAAAATGGGCGGGGATTGGCCAGATGTTTCTGATCATTATTAAATGCTGTGTCTTGGTTGCCACGGTGACAAAAGTGCAGAAGCCAGAAACTAATGGCCACAAATCAGCTTCTACATCAATTCTGAAACAATGATAAAATGAATCCATGACAAATTCCAGAGCTCCTGGGACGGCGAGGAAGGCTGGGGGTCAGGGGCACCTGCAGAGGTGTTTTTAAGGGTGGACAGAGAAAATAGCAGGATAGCCAAGGTTTTTTAAAGGATAACTTTTGTTTCTTTCAACCTGGACCTTATTTCTGGAATTTATGCGTGCATTTCCTCACAAGTAACATTTCTGCATCACTGACTCCTTTGGACACTATTTAGATTCATGGTAGATCTGCGTAGATCCATAATGGACGTGAAGGGGGCAGAATGAATGGGCCTCTATATAAGCATTGTCTGCAGCAAACTTCCTTAGTTTCACCAATACACTGCAAAAACTCAAATATTTTTCTAATTTCTAGTCAAAATATCTCATCTTGCTAAAAATGCAACAAAACCACCTAAAGAGAAACATTTCAGAGAGCTATTTGTTTTAAGAAAAAAAAACATCTTATTTCAAGAACTTGTAAAAAAAAAAATTCAGTTGTTCCATTGCCAGAAATTTTTTGCTTATTAGAAGCGAAATCTTTTTTTTTTTTTTTTTTTTCTTATTTTAGGAGTGGAGTAGATTTTTTGCTTGTAATAAGCAGTTCAGTGTGTGTGTGTGTGTGTGTGTGTGTGTGTGTGTGTGTGTCCAAATAATTTCTGTCACGAACAACTGACTTCCCAAAACTTCACGATGACATCACCACTCACACTGAAAACCAGAGCTGAAGACGACCTCAGTTTCCCTCAATTGTAATGTGAACAAACTAAGGAGCCGTACACACACGGCACCGAATTACAGCAAAACCGTAAAAAAATTTAAGAAATCTGCTCTATCATCCTCACGAAACTAGGGATTAGCCTCCTGAAACCAGTCATCTCTGAAACCGGGTTCTAAGGTGGAAAGGTTTGAAACCTCGACGGGTTTGTGTTTCATGGGGAAGACGTAACCACGCAAGGAGGGGAGCAAAGCATGCTGGGCCGTGTTAATAGAACATAAAATTGATATCAATTAAAAAAATATCATTTTTGCAGGGGTAGCCAGTAATGTGACCAGCTTTTTGTTTAAGGAGGCCATGGCCGCCCCTGGAACACCCCTTGGGGGCATCCTTGCTGGGGGTGTTGGTGGCTGCAGGGTGGTTTCCCATGGGTCGGTAGGAGCCAAAGGCACCCTTTAATAAAAATATCTATATATACATTTCAATTTCATATGAGATATACCTCCTCCATCATCGACCAATACTGTTATTATTACTATCTATGATTATTACTGCTGATGATGTTGTTAATGATTATTTGTTTATTTAATGATTTTTTTTTGGGGGGGGGGGGGGGGGAGGGAAAATTAATATTGCTGTTTCTCTCTTTCTATTTATTTCTGTTATCATTGTTTTCCCTTCTATACTCTCAAAGTCACACACACACAAACACTTAAACAATGCCATCGTTGCTGTTCACAGCTAGTCTGTATGTCCATGTTACTGTTTTGTCTTTTTGCACAATAAAAAAGATGCATAATCCTGAAACTAATGGTCACAAATTCTAGAATGAATTAAATAATTAGACTAATGGAGAACAAATACTGGTAACTGATTTATTATCAAAGGTAAGACACATTCAGACTTGCTGTTAACCCGCCAAAAAACACCGTTGTGCAACTCTGCTACAGGCTGAGGTCTTCCTGGGAGCAAACAGGGAGCTAACTATTAGCCTCCATGGCTGAAACCGGCATCCAGTCTGCCACCTGTCAATCAGAAGGATACACCCTGAATTATGTGTAATTTCAAGTAGAGCTGCGCGATATGGACCAAAAGTCATATCCAGATGTATCTGGGCTGAATATCGATAAACAATATATACCCCGAAATTTTTTTTGCAAAGTGACAGCAAATGTTTAGTTACAGTCAAAGTAGTTCTATCTAAACCGGCCGGATGAAATAACTAGGGATGCACAACATCATTCCAATAAGCCCAATATCATGGTGACTTACTCTGATAACTTATGAGTGGAATTTTTTATCGGACATGCAGAAGTTGAAAATCCCACTTTTATGCTTTTCTCACTGAGATATTGTGATTGGAGAAAGAAAGCTGCTGCTTCAAAGGGAAGACCCCAAGCTGCTTCCAAACTACATTCCCTTCTTACTTTAGACACGAACTACCTCATCAACTTTAAATTTTTGATTTGGTATAATTAGGTATGTATGTGTGTTATCGGTATTGGCATCGGCCTTTAGAAGCTGAAATTGATCAGTTATTGGTATCGGTTTTAAAAATGGTTATCGTGTATCCCTAGAAATAACACTTAACTGTTCAAAGAACAACAAAATGTAAACATAAATACTGTGTAACTGTACAAGAAACTCACAGATGCAAATAAGAAACATTACAATGGAATTAAACATGATAAACCTACGGGCAGCATTTATATAAAAAGACAAAACAAACAAACACTGAACCACATATATCAATATATGCAATATGGTCCAATTCCATATCTCATTTAAAAATAAAGCGATATGTTTTTCATATCGATATATCGTCCAGCCCTAATTTCACGATTAAATAACATCTAAACAGATGAGTTGACCCCCCCACCCCACCCCCACCCCTTCACAGTTGACATGAAGATAAACTTTAACTATAAAACCTAAAAAGATGTTTTGAACCAGGCTGTAAAGTGTTTTATTTCTGCTGTAAATAAGTTCATTTTTGCTGTTATATGTTTATTTCTGCTGAAATATGTTTATTTCTGCTGTAAATAAGTTCATTTTTGCTGTAAATATGTTTATGTCTGCTGAAAGATGTTTATTTCTGCTGTAAATAAGTTCATTTTTGCTGTAAATATGTTTATTTCTGCTGTAAATAAGTTCATTTTTGCTGTAAATATGTTTATTTCTGCTGTGAAGTCAGTCGTTTAACATTGGAGTCTATGGAGATTTGCTCTGTTTTGGAGCCCCTAGTGGATGAGAAAAGAACACAATTATTTAACTTTACCTCCGGCTTCACTGTTTTCACTGTTTAAAAATCATTTAAAAAGTTGAAAAAACATGAAAATATGCATTGTGATTTTTTTTTTAAACCACATCATCCAGCCCTAATTTTAATTGATCCTATTGGCTTGTTGATGACTAAAGCAATGAATTAAAAATTAATGTGTTGTTTGACCTCCAAAATATACAGTCCCAGTCAAAAGTTTGGTCATACTTTCCCACTGAATCTAATGGGGGGGGGGGGGGGGGGGGGGGTTACCGGTAGTTTATGCGCAAATTTAAAAGGGAGGACAGAAACAGAACAAATGTGCCCGCTAACATGTAAACTTGACATTTATTATGAACCCTTGGATCATAATTCTCTTTAAACATGTACATTTACACTTGAGGATGAATAATAAGTACTATATTCTCCTGACTGATGTCTACGTCCAAATACTAAATCAGGAGAGTAAAAGTTGTCCTGGTACTGAATCTGGTCTCAATCCATAATGTGAGGTCAGATTTTGGAATTGGGACAGGAAAAGAAGAATCGATGCCAGCCTGCTTCCACTGCCAAGTTTTCTAAGATAAAACAGCTGCAGGTTTGTTGCAGGTTGGGAAACTTTTACTGTAATCGATAATGCTGTATTAGTCAGGAAATAAACACGCAACAGTACCAGGGGCTTGAGTGCGTATACACAATAAGAAACAAGTTCCTAATAAACATTCATCCAAAATTGTTTCACATAAAATCACTCCCAGCGCTCCCTGGGGGGCCCATGACTCAAATATAAAACTGGCAAAACTACAAGAATTATCCTCAGCTGCCTACAATGAGAAAAGAACTGATGGAATCCCGCAAGACATGAAATGCCGATTAAAATTTGTCGTTTTGCTGAAAATCATTGATATTTGGTTCCAAAGGCAACCAGAAGCAGAACCCGAATGCAGTTAAATCAGTTTTGCTGATAATCTCTGAGATATCCAATTACTCTAATCACCACCAACACCCATCCCTCTGATACTCACAGGACACTTTGTTGTGTTTTTTAATGAATAAGTAATGATCTAAATAATCACACTATCATAATCAATAATCACACATTGGTAGTTTTAAGCAGCTCTGAAGTTGTTCAAGTAATTCCTATAAAAATGAAGAAATATATTTATGTTTGATGAATTTATAGCAGTTTTTCTGCATTGATATTTTGGCCCCAGAGGGACTAAATGCCTCTTTATGAAGAATACTAATGCAACCAATTAGAAATTGTTGTTAAAACGTATCAGAGACTGAAATCACCACCAAATATTCATCCACATTGAATGGAAAATCAGTTTTAGTGCTTTTGGGGTGCGAGTAATTGTCCCGGTGCGAGATGTCATGGAGTAAATCCAGGAATACGGCAGTTCAGGAATACTGGTTTATTTAGAAACCCAAAACCAAAAGAAGTAACCTGGACACACGGTGGAAAGAAGACAATGTGGCAAGGTACAACAGAAAACCAGGAGTGAAATTACACTAAGGAAAGTATTACAGAACGAAGAGCAGGTGTCACAGATTAGTAATGAAAACCGGGTGTAAAGGGAACAGAAAGTAATCTGGACAGGACACGAGGGGAAACTACTACAAAATAAAACAGGAAAGAAGACAAGACTACGACTAACAACAGTCATGGATTAATCTAAATAATCAAACTGGCATTCAAAGGGCTACAAATCTGTAGATAATTGAATGTTTGGTAGTTTTGAGCATGAAAACTAGCAGTAACCCCTGCGACATGGCTTTGTATGATGTATGAGTATGATATTATATGATTGTATGATTAATTAATAACATGATACAATGTAATATATTAGCTTTTATTTTCCATCCCGGCTAGACTGCACTACCAACCTTAAAACCTTAAAATCAGCTCAGATGTGTTCATGAACTGTGTAACAGGTGACCTCCCACTAACAGCATCAGTGTTCATATGACAAATAAAATAATAATTAATCATATTAATCACCATGTGACAGCTGAATGCTGTGAAAGCACGTTGCATTTGAACTTAATCACAGACTAATTATCAATAAATGACTCAAACGTGGTGATTAAAAAACCCCACTGATGACAAAAAGGGTTGTTTTTTAATAAAAGTCTTGATGAGACCGTTTCATTCAGTTGAGTCGTGTTAAATATACTTAAAAGTTCATATCTCGGATAACATGCCGTCAAAAAAATCTACAACTGATCCATTTTAAGCCACGACTGCGATGCGCAGGAAATTCTCCATGTGCAGGAGGAAAACCTCCAGCTGCTCCTTGTTGGAGCGACTGGTTCCTCCCCCCTCTCACTGATCAAACTAAAACAGACCTAAAGACCTCCATAAACTGGTGCAGGTACACCGGCAGAAGTCCATTTAAACTGGCCAGCAGCCACACACAGGACAGAGAAACGAAACCTAAGACGCAGCCACGGTCACAGCTGTGCTGCGTTAGAAACAGCTGGGAAATAACATGAGTCATCATCAGCCCATCAAGGACAACTATTAAATGTACATGTGGGCTTTGTTACAAAGCCAAGAATGAAATAAATTAAATCTACGATATTTTAGGGGGTATAAGAATGTTTCAGGGGCTCCAGTCCCCTAAAACAGGCCTAACAATATTGTTGTCCCTGGTAGAGTTTAAAACACGATATTAGTGTCTGATTTTAAAGTGGTTAATGTGCTTTCTGACGCGTGCTCTGTCCGCGGTGCGGACTGCGAGGATACATGTGTGGTGGCAGAGAAAGTCAGAGAGCAGCTATGATGCCGTTATGTTCACCAGATAAACCAGGTCTGGGGGGGGGGGGGGGCTGCCTACATAATGGTTAAAATAACTGAAATACAACCAAACACGCTTTATTTCATCTTTTGGAAGTTTATTACATGGTGTCACTGGGTCTGCGCAGACCTTTTTGCTCTTGCGGGCCAGTTGTGGCCTGTGGGCTGCAAACTGTGAATGGCTGCTCTGGAATATCTCTTTAACCTTAAATTTCAATTTTCTCTGAATATGTTTTTGCCCAGTGGGACTGAATCTAAATAAAATAATATTTTATTGACTATTTCAAAGGCATATGCCACCCCTCGGTGAAACTGAGCCTCCCCCCGCAGTCCCCTGAGCTGAACAAGTGGGCAGAAGCGTTTTCTAACCGACCCAGTCATTCCCTGAATCTGGCAGCGCTGACTTTAGCTTAGCTTAGCATATTTGTTGTAATCTGGCGTATCAAACTAGCACCACTTGGTGAAAGTGAACCAATTAACTCAAGATTTTTTTTCCAATTAAGCTTTGTGACCTGCACATTCCGATCGAGTACAAACGAGAAGCCGATTTTACATCAAAGGACTGACTAGGCGGCACTCAATTTCACCCAGGGGTGGCATATGCCTTTAATCCAAGTGTTAAGTTAAATATTCGACCAGCAGACCAGTGGATTCCCACTTCCACATTGACTTAGGCAGCAGTTTTCTTCCATGATGCTTCCTAGCAGCAGCAGTGATATCCATCCATCCATCCATCCATCCATCCATCCATCCATCCATCCATCCATTTCTCTCTTTCTTTCAAAATACCTCTTCGTATTGCCCCATGCTTGAATAAAACCTTCTTCCTCCAACCAGGTGAACTGACTAGGTTTTTGTCAGTGGTTGCCATGGTGAATCCAGTTTCAGGGCTCCATTGATGGTGGATTTTCATGTGGCTCTAACCTCTAGGTGAAGATACTCAGAGTCGACTGAACCAACTCAAAGCAGCTTTTCTGGATCAGTTAACCCAGTTTCTGACCAGACTCAGAGTTTGTTGTATGTCTTGTATTTATTGATGGTCAGATGTAATACCATGACACGTACAATGCCTCCTATTTTGGAAGAAGAGGGGTTTTCTTCTTAAATCTGTAATCTTTGGGCCGTGGCATTGCTCATTAAGCCTTAACTCTTTCAGTGTCTCACAGAAATGTTGCATCCTCCACAGTCCTGTTGGCTTCCGCCCTCCTCCCTGAATCTGCAACGTCACACAACCCCCACGTTGTTCAAGCATGCAGAGATACAACATACCACAGAAACCATCAGAAAGAGTGTTGACATGATTATTTTTCCAGCTGATAGATCCTAAAAAGGTTTAACCCACCCCTCTCCATCAGATTAAAAATTCTTCCAATCGAGGACGATCAGATCACTTTTATTCTGATTGGCGTTGGATCGGATCAAAATAGCTCCACATAAACAACTAATAAGGTGATTTCTAGAGTTTCACGTCTGCAAAAACCACATGAGGCGATGCAGAGATGATGAAGATGTGAGGATGAGGCTGCTGTCTGTCTGTGAGCTAAGCCTCAAACTGAGCCAGAGCAAGAATCCTCTCACGGTGCAGCGAAGTCCAACTGCTCTCTCCAACGCAGCCATTAGCCGCTCACGGATCATTTACGCTTCCAGTTCAAAGATAATCTCGTAGCTTCACACGCCACGTTTATTTATACGGAAAAGCTGGTGGTGGGTGAGAGAAACCTGTCTGACCTGCATGTGTGCACACCTATCAGGAGAGGTACTAGCTATAATCCCATTAATCAGGGTAATTGGCTCATAATTGGCTCTCATCACGTCCCTGCAGATGCCATCAGTCAGGCTTCAGTGTTATTGCCAGGAATCTCAAACACAGGCCGACTCCCTGCAGACCGGATCCTGGTTCAGACTCTGCCCTGATGGGAGAGACTGAGTCAGAGCAGAGATGAAACATCTACCTGAAGATGAGGATGACATCAGCAGCAGGGGAAGAGGCCAGTTACTCACACCTCCAGGCAGCGAAGCAGGAGGGAAAGCTAAAAGTTTGGGATTTTCATGGAAAAATATCCAAACTGTTTTATTTCGATATGTAAAAGAGATGAAATCAGCTGCACTTTCCAGAAACACAAAGCAAAGCCTCGTAAACCGAAGCAGGAGGAAGGAAGGGAGCCTGAGTCGAGTTTTCTGGGCCATTTACTGAACTAAACAAGAAGAAAATCGACTTTGAAAGATTTCTCTGAAGCAAGTGCTGGCTTGTGTTTTGTGGAACTTGGTGTGAACATGAAAATTCAACAACTGCAGGTTTATAGCGGTATAGAGAAGATTCTGGGGCATGACGGGGTCACAGCGATATGTGTGAAGCAAAGAGAAACAAAAGCACAAAGTGAAAGCTCGGCCTCACACGGGAAGAAAAATCAATCCCCCGGTTTTTACGCTCATGTGATGTTCAGCATTTCCGTCCGCCAGCACGCTGGACTGCAAACTAGCAGATAACTTTCAGGTATTTCAGGTTCTGGGCTTCATGTATGACTCAGAGCGTCTGCATTTCTGGTGCATGTAGGTCAGCGGGGCTAGGAGAACAGCAAACCCCTGTGGTGAGACACCAGATAGATGTGTGTTTCAATGATTTACTGTTGCTGCTCAATAAAGATCAGATTCATCATTAAAAGACGAGTCAGAGTGGCAGAGCGGCCTTTCATCATTTCAGAGTCAAAGTGCTTCTTACTAGCAGTTTGCTGCATGCTCCCGTGCTGCAGCAAGTACGTACACAGACATGCTGAACGCTGACGCGCACACTTGTGTAAACAGCAAGTATATTCCAGCCATAAAACTCCACCTTTAAACACACCTGGAGGGACTACGTCTCTCAGCTGGGCTGGGAACGCTTCGGGATCCCCCGGATGATCTGGTGGATGTGGCCGGGAAGAGTCTGAGCTTCCCTGCTTAGGCAGCTGTCCCAGAAACAAGAACCAGATAAGCAGCAAAAAAAATGGATGGACAAGATGGCAGGGAATAAGCGTATAAGCGAGTGTAACATTTGATATATTTGTGGATTTTCAAGTGCTAGATGAAGCTTCTGCCAGCTAAAAACTACAGCTAGCCTCTGAGGAATATTTAAAAATGAGACTGTCAGCCATGTGGCGTATGTAGTCAAGATTAAAATGAGTTTTTCCATTAGAAAATGCACTTGTTTGCATTATAACCATCTCAGTTGGTTTAACGACTGGTTAAGGGCTGGTTAATGGACCAGCCCTTAACCAGTATGTGAATGATCATATATGTGAATGATATATGTGAATGATAGTGAAAGGAATTTTCAAGCTAGCTCCAGTATTTAGCTGGGCGGGCAGCCAAGCAGCCCAGCTAATGATAAGTATGGGGCAACTGGCCCCCGCGTCTAAGTTCGCCCTAAAAACGTGTTTTCTTTCCACACTGAAGGGCTCGGATAGTCTCAACAAGTGTCGGACAACATACGAGTGAGGAGAAATAAACGAAAGTATCTACATTAGCTGGGGATCGCAATTTTTTTTTTTTGGTGTTTGCGTCCAAATCTCAGGACGCTGGAAATCAAATCTTGTTTAGAAATCGCGCAACAACTTGCGCCCCCCCACTGGCGTTTGGTTCCCGAGATTTGGACACAGACACCAAAACAAATAGAGTCTTTTCATTCATTTCTCTTCTCTAGTATGTTGTTGGACATTTCTGTGTATCCGTTGTTTGCTGCTGCAGCGCTCTCACAAACAGCTGATCATCAGCTGGAACCAGCTGGCGAGACATGTGTGACACATCTGGTGTACAGGTCTGACGCAGTCTTCAAGATTATATTCTATCACAATTCCTTTAGTACACCTTCCACCTGAAAGAGCGCCAACCTGAGTAGAATAAAGCTGCGTAGGTGCCAATCATAATCCGGTTTGCCGGGTTGCATTTCTCTGCTGTGTGATACATTTCTGACACGTTAACTGGGCGTGGCCAACCGTGGGGACTGAGGCCAAACCAATTTTTCTGCATTCGGGTAGTTCTGGTGTTCGTGCGGAGTTAACGTTCAGGCAACGACACGTAAATGAAAGTCTTAAAATAAAATGTCCAGCTCCATTTAGGTTGTCCAACGCATCTGAAGGAATTAGCAGGAAAATGCAGTGCTCGTTAGCTTTCACAACTGCAGTTGCTAGGCAACATAGCCAAGCCTATGAGGCTAGGCTGTCTCATTTTACGAACCGTAGGACTACGTAGGCCACTCAGTAGCCGAGGTAGTCCCTGTTCACCCTGACGCAGCTTTTCCACAAGCTTTAGGTTTACTTCCTTCTGGAACGTTATTGGTGTTTCTACGGTGAATTTAGGCGTTTATTCTCTGACTGTGATTGGTTGATAGAGGTGTTGATCATGAACCTCAACAAGTGGACTGCAATCAAAGTTTTCTATGGGTGAAAAGTAATTAGTTTTCTAGTGTGGTACCAGAGGAGGGTCACATCCCTCTGATGTGATTAGGAATGTACTGATTACCGAAAAAATGGTTTATCGTGATAAAATTCCAAACGATTAGTAATACCGTTTCAAATTTTAATTATCGTTAAAACCATGACTGATTACTGCACTTTGAAAAACTCACTATGATGCTACTTATTGCCTGGAAAAGCATCAACAGTCCCAGTTTACAGCATTTAATTTATGAAAACATGGTGGAGAGCAACAAGGGCACCCACATGGTCAGTGCTGGAGAGATTTCCCTCCTTCAAAAAGAACAAATAGGACGTCTGGACCCATTTTGGATATTTTTAAAGATGGTGGTGGGGTATTTCAATAATACTGCTGTTATAAAGATAACCGTGATCATTTTGGTCACAATAACCGTGATATGAAATTTTCCTATCGTTACATCCCTAGATGTGATCAACGTTCCATAAGTGTGACTCGTGCTTTTATTTTTTCATGAAATACAACCAAACTTTGGAGCACGTTTGCCGTGACGCAATGTTGGAGACGCGTATGTGACGTCATCGCGCAAATGTGTCCGACGTTTATGAAACCGATAAGAAGGATCGTTAGGCATGCAGATGAACGATTCCATGGAATCGAATGAGAGAACCGGTTCTTCTCATCCCTGGGCTGTACGAACAGTATCGGCTGATACCGATCTGATACTACTGTTCAATGAATGAACCGTATACCTTACCATGTGAGTGAAGGCATCTTGACCTAAACATTCTGCCATGTTAAAAAGGTAACAAATCAACAGATATAAATGTACTTAATATTATAAATGTAAATAGTGTACATGAGCAGCAAAATGAAATAAATATCACTTCTCTGCTCTGCGTGATGACGTAGCCGGCGTTGCAAACATAGGATTGAAGTGACTACAGTACTGTAGATGGCTGTAACTGTATTGCGGGGTGATATTAATGAAAAAAGAAATGACTGGATCGGCCTCATTCAACCCACATCCCATCCAGATAATTAGTCAATATCGGAGCTGATATTCGATCTGGGTATCAGATAGGTGCATCTCAAGTTAAAACATCTGGAAAACTGCTCAGATTCACTTTAAGCTTTAAATTCTGCACAGTTCCTCGTGTACATCACGATTCCTTGATGAATTGTGCAGCTACCTTATGATTCAAAGGTTATTTTTACTCTATAAAGATAATGTTTGTTTTTTTTCTACTGTGTTCCAGGTGACTTTACTCTGATTTTACCACTTCAGTAATAATCTGACATGTCTCAGCTTTCATCTAAGACCAAGATCACACAAACAGCACTTGTAATTCTGAAGATATACTTTATATATTTTGGATGTGTTGTTTTAGAAAAGAAGTGAAAAGATAGGCCTTGCGAGGAGTTAATAAACACAATATGAGACTTGACATATCAGACGGTGTATATAAACAAACTAACCATTTTCAAGCCTCAGAAAGATGCATGCTGAGATTTGAAAGCAAGAAAATTTGCCTTGAAACTGGAAAAATGAAAATATTTTTAAAAAAAATCAACAAGAGAGGGTCCCATCTGGATCATTTGCTGCTTTTTATGTTTTTTTCTCTGACTGCTTCAGTTTTAAGAGGAATCTTTGTCTAAGAAAGAAGCTCCTGCCTCTTTTTAAGACATCATTTCCTCAGGAAATGGATCAATAGTGATGATATTAAGCCCATCTGTTCACCATCTACACATAAAGATGTCTACAAAACCTCAAGCTACGCACAGCCGTAATGAAAACAGCAAACTCCGTTTTCTAATCCCGTCCTTGGAGAATTACCACTGCTTTTCCATTTACTGGTGTCTCTGTGGTTGGTCAATCTGCTGCACTTGAATTAGCACTTCAGCCTGTAGGGAGACCTGCTGTAAGTTGTCATCTTGTTTGAAGATGAGATGAAACTTTAATCACCTCTGTGGGGGGAAACGGGCCGTTACGACTGCAGAGAATGGGATGGATTAAATTATGTAACAAATAAAAAGGGCAGATAACATGAAAAAGCAATCAAACGGGATAAAAATGTTTATCACGTGCGTGGTGTTGACCCAAATATGTGACCGATGTGCAGATTCCCCCTGTGGTGAGGCGTTGCTGCGTCCGCTGAGACGGCTGCTGCATTGCACCGTGATAGCCGGCATGTAACAGGCTTATGGCATTTAGCTTCATGCAGCCATTGTTAAAAAAAAGAGAAAAATATCTCTAGACATTAAATAAGCTGAAACAGGTTGAATCTGTCCAGTTCATTGCTTCATGTTGAGATGATCGCAGCCAATCATGAAACAGACAATCTGATGGTCGGAGTGAGAGCTGGGTACTAGAGATGTAAATGACTGGTTGGATCAAGATACGATATCCATACAGTGGGTATCAAATCACTGTTTTTGATATCCTAAATTCAGTCATGATACAATTTCATACCTTCAAATCTTTAATTTGAAGGTATGAATAATTTTGAGGACAACTGCATATGAGTGCAAGGCAACGATTAAAAAATCTAAATCATAATTTATCGCGTGAAATGTTTGCATTAATTGCGATTAATTGCATGATTGCGCGCAAGATTTTTTTTATTCTTTAAAAATAGTGCTATATGAAGAAAGTACATTTATTTTACAAGTTAAAGGCTAAAAACCAAGCCAGAAACCTGGGACTAGTCCTGGACTCAGACCTGAAACCTGGGACTAGTCCTGGACTCAGACCTGAAACCTGGAACTAGTCCTGGACTCAGACCTGAAACCTGGGACCAGTCCTGGACTCAGACCTGAAACCTGAAACCTGGGACTAGTCCTGGACTCAGACCTGAAACCTGGAGCTAGTCCTGGACTCAGACCTGAAACCTGGGACTAGTCCTGGACTCAGACCTGAAACCTGGGACCAGTCCTGGACTCAGACCTGAAACCTGAAACCTGGGACTAGTCCTGGACTCAGACCTGAAACCTGAAAACCTGGGACTAGTCCTGGACTCAGACCTGAAAAAAACCTGAAACCTGGGACTAGTCCTGGACTCAGACCTGAAACCTGACCAGGACTAGTCCTGGACTCAGACCTGAAACCTGGGACTAGTCCTGGACTCAGACCTGAAACCTGGGACCCACTCTCCCCAACGACACCACAACCTGGGACTAGTCCTGGACTCAGACCTGAAACCTGCCCCTCACTCACCACAACCTACACCTACACCAATCCTACTCAACTAAATCTGACTACTCCACCCAAATAAACCTAGGACTAGTCCTGGACTCAGACCTGAAACCTGGGACTAGTCCTGGACTCAGACCTGAAACCTGGGACTAGTCCTGGACTCAGACCTGAAACCTGGGACTAGTCCTGGACTCAGACCTGAAACCTGGGACTAGTCCTGGACTCAGACTTGAATTTCAGCCAGTTGTGCGATCAGTCTCTTATCATTAATGAACATCTGGAGGATTAAAGGTTCTTGGCAGGATTTCTGCATTTATTTTCAGTAGACTAGACCAGTGGTTTTTCAAAGTGGGGGCCTCCAGGGGGCACATGGGGGTCCTCAGAAATCTGGGGGGAATCTAAGAAAAACAACAGGGAAAAAAGCAGTAGGCCTATTTCAATTTCTGGATTTAGTGCCTGCTCTGATAGGGTAAATTTATTTCCAGTTACAGCAGTTTTGGTGCATCTTTGTCTTTTCTTCCTTCCATTCAAATGACTTCTCATCCTTTCTTTTCTCAACCTTTTCCTTCCTCTTGTCAGGTTCAGCAATGTGAATTTAGCCAATTTCATCATTCAAAATTCAGTCATAAATAAGACTTCAATAAAATAAAAGGGTTAAATTCTGATTATAAAGAGAGGAGCCTTACATTTACAAAGCTCCTCTTGGCAAAGCAAATCTGTTAAACCCAAAGCAGCAAGACACCCTCATTCTGCTGCTACGATCCTGGACAGGACAAGAAAGGTAAAAAAAAAAAACAAAGCAAACAAAAAATAACAGTTCAACTTCAGGTTCGGCGTGACAACGTCACAACCCCTGTCTGGTGGTTATCAAACAGCCACTCAAGCTAACTAGCGCAAAATGGAGAGGTTCTTGACAACAAATGGACCGACGAAGCAGACCAACAGCCCTGCCGTGGACGACCCTGCAGCAAAAAAAGCTAAGAACTCAAGCGTAGTGAATAAAAGTAAGAAAATACAGTCTAAAAGTTGATGTTTCTTATTTGTAGCATTGTCTGTAGGTATGGGAGTCTCTGGCTAGAGGTGACTGTTGTGTGGGGGGGGCTTCACATGGAAAAGTTTGGAAACCCCTGGACTAGACTATTGGAACCCTGTAAGTCCATCAGACAGCTGCAGTTAGTCCAGAAAGCTGCTGATCCGGTCCTCATTGAGACCAGGAACCAGGATCTCAGAACTCCAGTCCTCAGATCTTTACCCAGACCTTCTGTCTGAACAAAAGCCCTATTCTGATGGGTTTTACCTGCAGTAGGGACTGCATGCAATAAATAAATTACCCACCACATCTGTTTTTTTGCACAAGAAAACTGAAGTCTGAGATTTAACTGAAATTCACTGTAAGTATTTCAAAAGTATTTATCAAAAATGATCATTTGACATTTAAAAAAGGCCACAAAATATTTGCGGCTCTGGACGACTTTTATTCAGCTGGGTTGAGGCAAAAAATGTCTCTTTAGATTGTAGAGGTTGCAGATACCTGTTCTAGTTGATTCTATGATATTGGTACTGAAAGAGAATCGCTAAGGAACCGGTATTAAAGTGAAGGTATCGGTACCGTTTTCTAAGGACACGCAGCCCTCGTGGGAGCTTTCCCTCATTCAGCAGCCTCTGCACTTCCAATCCCTGATCCAGCTGATCCACTGATGTGGCAAAGATAGAATATTTCATTCGGCTCTTGGATAAACAGAATCAGCGCTCTGCTCGGATGCAAGGAGGCGGAGCAGCTGTCTTACTATTACCTAAAAGCACAGAGAGGAGCAGCTGCACTGATTGGACTCAAGACCAAATTATTACTTGAATATTACACAGACATGATGGCGAAAATCAGCACATGCTGCAGGGAGATTGTCCCTGTTGGAAATCTGAGGTTGGCTGGGGAGACAGTATGACTCGCTGCAGCTCATTTGAGCAGATTTGATGGAAAATCTAAACCAACGGAGGATAAAAACGTCTCTTACAGATATATAAGAGAGAACGATCTAGTCATCAAACACTAACGGTTCATGTGAGCTCAGAAAAATGGACATAATTTTCTCTGACAAAAAAACGGATCTCCAGTCTCCATGTTCCTCTTTCTAAATCTCATCCTTCCTTTTTGCTTTAGTATCCAAGAGGAGCCAATTACTCACACAGCCCCAGTAATTAACATGAGGGACAGCGAAGCTTGATGCTGCTGCAGAGCTGTGACAGAGAAAGTGCCTCTAATGAGGCAGACCGAGGGATTCTCTTCCCCCGTCTCCGGCCTCGCCGCCTGTCCCGGTCCCCGCCGCGCTGCAAGGAGCTACAACTGAACGGAGACATTTTAAAGACGAAGGTACGGCAGCTGGAAAGCAGATGGGGGGGAAGATGCAGACTTTTATAGAAGGTAATTTAGACGTAGAGAAGAAGAAGTGAAATGCTTTAACGCCACTTATGCAAGCACACATAACTGAGTTGCAGCGCAGCGGTTAACGTCAGCTGTGCAGCAACTGTTGCAACATTTGCATGAAAATAAACAACAACAAGCAGGTTTGGTGCAACTGCAGTGGTGGGAACTGTGCTGGACCCAGGTCCCGAACCAGCCGCTGCATTCAGACAGAACACGCTGGTTCAGAACATGAAAGGCTGGTCCTCAACACGCACCGAAAAACAGAACCGTGATGTCATCAGTGGGTGAAGACTGGGTCCATCTGCACGAACCACTGCTGGATGTTTTCATAAAGTTACATAAAACAGAAGAAGGCAACAAGCTACCACCCCCCCCCCCCAACCAAGGGACACACTGCTGGAAAAAAGTGAAGCCCGGAAGTTAAGTTAAATAATTGTAGTTCTTTCTTCCTCCACTAGGGGCTCCAAAACAGAGCAAATCCCCATTGACTCCCATGTTAAAAAGACCAACTTCAGAGAAGAAATAAACATGTTTACTGCAGAAAATTGATTGACAGGCGGCAGACCGGGTGCCGGTTTTAGCCATGGAGGCTAATAGTTAGCTCCCTGCTTGCTCCCAGGAAGCAGCCTGTAGCAGAGTTGCACAAGGGTGGTTTTTAGCTGGTTAACAGCAAGTTTGAGCGTGTCTTACATTTACACCTTCTATCTTCATTCCTTCCTGTTCACTTCATTGTAGCTCCTTAGTGTTAGCTTGGCTGTCAATCATTTGCCCTGAGGCTCGGAGCGGCCCCGTCTTTTCCTATTTTAGCATTTTCTGGGAATGACGACACACACGACACGGCAAGATGGCGACGGTGGGTTCTTTTTTTTTTTTTCCCAGTCTTTGCTCCCAACACTGAAACCTTAACTAATTAAGATTAAGGCCCAATTCCTATTTTCATCCCTACCCCTACTACTTTTCCCTTGGATTACTCCCCTAAGAAATGGGACAACCCTTCAAAATCATCATGCATCTCCAACAGTCATCTGTGGTGCGGTAAACTGACATCACGGCTGTTTCCAGAAGAGTTGGCAATGCCGTCTGCAGCAGCAATAATCTCCCTTTCCTGGGCGATTGGATTATTATTTTGGCTTTGGGCCAAAAAACGTAAAAATGAAAGTGTGGTTGTGTAACAGGCCTTAATAGGCCAGCAGGACCTCACGGTACTGCTGGTTCAACTAGTTACGGGAAATAAGAGTACTTTGAGATAAACCAGCTGCAGTTAGACAATAATAGAGTCAGTTTCCCTAGAGAATATTAGAGGCCCTATTTCACCATCACAGAACGAATAAACACTAGACTCAGCCAAGAACAGATAGCTGATTAATGAAGCATTAGACGGGGAACAGGTCGCCATGACCTTTTCAGTGTTTGCAAAGGATAACACATTCCAATCTTATTATTCAGGATCCAGAGAACATTCTGTTTACTTGAATATATTTCACCATATAGCAACTTGCACTTGGATCTGACTTTACCAAACTTGAGTTGTAGTCCCTGAAATAAGGAGTGGTCAATATTATCTAGGAGTCAGTTACGGTTGAGGACTACATTACCCAGATTGCTTAGCGACAGCCACTGAGGGATAAATTCAGTGCAGCCCACAGCTGAGGGAGAGCCCCAAGAAAGAAGCACAGAGAAGTTTGGAAGAAGCTCGTGCGTGTCCAGGGACAGTCAGCTCAGCAACTCAGAGTCAGCTAAACATCTCCGTTTGTACTTTTATAGACAAAGTGTCTAGCCTGTAATAAACGTGAGTAACCTAAGTCGGTTGTCAGCGTCTTCACTCACCCGGTCCGTCCAGACCTGAGGTTTTCTACTGCGCATCCACTTAACACTCAACAGGTCGGTACAGCTGAGAAACTGTCTTATCACTCAAAAAGGTTAGATGTCTATTGAGCCATAACGAACATGCTCTTCTGAATATAGAGTTGTAAGTTCTTTCTCTTACAACGACAGTTTGGTGACCTTTTTCGACGTGAGGCAAATATATAGACTAATAACCTTTTTCCCACAGTTTTGGCAACCCTTTCGACGTTTGGCAATATTATAGACTAATAATCTTTTTCCTCTTTTTCTCCCTGCCTTCATCCGACACGGAAATCTCGCCAAACACTGAGCGGACACACTCCAGACGTTTGTAAAGCGAAAAGTGGACTACGGCATTTTTTTAACGGTCGGTAAGGACATCTGGGGAAAAAAAAGGAGGACGAAATAACGGTAAGACAGATATGCATGAGTGATTCTGTGAAGAGAACAAGTTGCTTCAAGATCTGGTTTTAGCCTAGCAAAAGGTAAATTGTATAGAGATACAACAATGCCAAAAAAACTGTTAATTATTAACTTATATTTTCAATGGTAAGGGTTCCCGTGGTACCGAACCACGAAGAAATGTGCGGCGTGAATACAGTTTATGTTGAATCTAGACCTCGTGTACAGTCTAGGATTTTTCGGACTACTCGGAGTGAACACGACTCTAAACGGTGTTTTAAAGTTATGCGCATAGCTACAAATCTAAATTTGGTGCGGTAAAGGAGACGTCCTTGTGATATATGGAAGAGTCGCCGTAGATGTAGAAAGTACGAAAGCACCTCGTTTTTCCTGACATCAAATGCCGTGGAATTTATAAGTTAACAAGGAGTAAGAAGACTAATTAACAGTAATCCTGAAAATTGTAGAGTTAATAACCCAAATAAAAAACTAAAGTTACCTACACGATATTTGTCGGCTGACGGATTCGCCTGTGGCTCGCAATAGCTGCAAAATAATGAAACACTTTTGTGTATTTATTACCAAAAAATCCAAAACTAATTACTGCATGTTTCATCTAAGCACTGAAGTACAAACAAATATATTGACACAAAAATTAAATAATTTACTAAACAATTATAAGAACAAAATATTTACAATTTAAAAACAAACAAATTTAAGAAACAGAAATATACAAATTATGGTGAGAGTTTGTAAAAGTTTCCTCCGAGGAGTGTCACAGTTACTAAATTAAAGTGTTGGCACTACAGATAGGAAAAGGCAGAAAGCTGTTCATTTCCCCCTTTTCCTTATCTCTCGCTGACACATAAATATTTCAATTAATAATAATAACGCTAATAATTTCAAACGAATTTACAGATCCCAAATTATATAAAAAATTACTTGATATAACCCAGTTGCTTAAAAAATAATTAAATGATAATTTAACCAAATCAAGATACAATGGCTGAAAGAAATGTTACTGCTGTTGAGCAATTAACTAAAAATACCCTTTGTTAGTAAAAGACATTTCAGATTTTTCTGACAAATGGAAAAAAAAAATAGAAACAATAATAAAAAAAACTCATTGATCAGCGCTGTAACAAAATTGAAAACGTAACGAAACCGTGAAATCTAAACAAGAGATTTACAGCTTTAGGACCTTTTTCACAGACACAGAAAGACAGAACAAACATACCCCAGCTTAGATGAGCTAAAGACAGATTACCAAAGCGACAATGAGACATTCACAGACACACAAGAACAAAAGAAACGATACCTAATGATGTAAGAAAAATGATAGCTGAGATAGAAAATGCATCTGCTAGCACATCAGTTAAGGCCGATATTAAAGAAAAATCTACAACTGATAAAGAACAATAGACAAAGCCTAAACACTAAACAACTTACAAAAAGTTACCTACTAAGACATACCTCACAAGAAAAGCTGCTGAAACAAAGAATGCCATGAAAAAGAAAAGAAATGAACTGTGATAATGGACATTTTGAAGCAAAATCCACTCTGAAACCACAAAATGAAAATGCTGAAGAAGAGTGTGGTAAATTGGAGGGTAACATAACCCTTAAATCAAAGTCAAACTGCATGAGAAATGAACCAGACACTATAACTGATGATGAAGATCAGTATAACAAAGAACATGGAGATGCTGCAGCAATTAACCCATTGCTTGTCCTAAACAATGCATTCCAATACACTCCCTGAAACTTTGTTGATCTAACTGCATTGATGAACATTTTGTCAAACCCTTTTTTCTGGGAAACACCGTTTTATCACAAAGCTGCAGAAAAACACAGCAAGCCTATTTTTGAACATTTGGAGACATTTAAGCGATTCTGAGAAAGCTTATCTCAGCCAATGAACTGACTGAACTTTTTGAAAATGCTAACCTACAAGGTTATTTAACCATCCAAGCCAATGATGCTGATTTTTTTTTCAACCAGCATGCAAATGTACTGTGGGATGGAATATGGAGAAGATGATAAAGGAAATTACCATTTGCAATACAAGACAAGCTGAATGATGTTGTTGGAATATTGACAATGAACATTGATCTGTTATTGATAATGTCACAGATTGCTGTGGGAAACCACAGGAACAAAGGAGGACAGACAGACAGAGCTGAAAAACCAAACCAGCACAGCTGTCAGCTCAACAGGTGATCTATGTACAACTGGAGGACAGACCTCCTGCTGGCATCGTTCCAAACCAGCAGTGGAGGAGACGCCAACAAGCTATTCGATCAGCGCCAAGGTAGGCTGCAGTTCACACAGAGACATTTTCTGAACCCTGAAGTCTGCAGAGCCTGAAACCTGGCCACCCCACATCACAGTGCAGAAGCCCTGTGACTTGCAGAACGTGTGACGAGATGAGTCACATGTCCAAAGACTGCCCACAAAGACCATCACATCCCTGTTGATGTCACTGTCCAACAAAGAACTGTGAATATTTCAAATACTTGAGTGACTCTGCCCCATCAACCTTCTATGCAGAAATGCTTTCTGCCCTTTGAACTTTGCCATCATGTGTACCAAAGAGGGAACTAGCTTGCAAAAGCTACAACTAATACATGACATCATGTACCAGAAACAATCTGATATTTTTTTCTTCTGATATTTTTTCTTTTTTTGGCTTGAAAACTTAACCCCTTCTGTCATTTCAGCTGCAGAAACGTGGACAAAGTTCATACTAGAGAAGTATCCTGATGCACGAAAGCCACGTATTCCAACTCATGTGACTCTGAAATACTTCAAAGCTGGAGTTGAAGCTCCACACAAAGATAAATCAGAAAAATGGACATTTGCATCTCTGCTCTGTATGTTTCAGAAAGAGCAGCAATAGAACTGAACATATCTGAGTATCTGAAAACACATCATGACATTCCAAACAGCTACCCTCACATCACATTGTTTGTAAATGAAAACTACACTTCAAAACATCTAAGATTTATGGTGTTTAGAGCCAGACAACAAGATTTTTAAAAAACAAACATGCCATTTTGTGTATGAAACACAAAACCATGATTGTCTAAAAGCTGTCCATCTCCTGTACAGGTCAAGCAACGCCAACCGTCATTTTCTACCGTGCCAAGCGAACTCCAACGTCGAAAACGCGAAGTTAAGATTCGAAATGTTAACTCGAGTACCAGATCATCTCTGGGCAAAAAAAATCTGCGCAACTGGTAAGTGTTAATTTAAAACCTAACTGCACACTGCCATGGACAACACTCAATACAAACTCCCACCCAAAAGAAGAAGAAGAAGAAATTCTTTAAAGGTATTGGTAAAACACAAGCATGATAACATTGTATTACGATGATTTAATAATTTACAAATTGCTAGTGATAACAAACAGTAGTGCTTTCAGGACACATGCACCGTCCTGTGTTCCCTGCAGACGAGGGACACAAAATTTCACTCTAAAATCTGCAGTTGTGCCAGCTCCAGGTCGAGTACTTGAGCCGGAGAATATCCAACGGTAAGAAACAAATCCTGCAACAATGCATCCAGATTAGCAACTGCTCCAAAACCAAAATCAATAAAGCACATGCTAACCTTCTTGAATGATGATTATTGTGCAGAATAGATTGAAAATTACTCTAAGTTGTACAGCCAATCAGAGACATGATTTACAACCCCTGTTCTAGCAATACCAGACTACACGGCCTAGTTCATTCTCTATGCTTGCTGTAGGACCTGCCATGCATGTGGAAATATAGCACAAAAACCGGTAGTGGCTAGAAACCACAGTGGAGTTCTATAGTTACGCGTTGAGTACTGTTGAACTAGGTCTACCATCGTGTTACCAATATCTAGCAGCGGCAGAAAAGATGTACACAAAAGCTTCCGCTGTGACGATGGGGTACGAGATCGTGGTGTTGACTAAGCATAAACTGATAAGTTTGTTGGAAAAAGATCATTTGCACTTACGCATTACCAGTTAAAGGGGAGTCTCACGATTGTTTGGCTGTTTTTTGATGAAGACACAAAACCATGACCAGACTTGAAGGCAACACCTTTACAGACAAATGAAAATCTTCTCTTCACAAGATGGGTCATGCTATCGGTCAAACGACAGCCCGAAATCAAGCTAAGCAATAGTACAGTATGTCAGAAACACCGACACATTTCATCTTGTTGACAGCGCGAAACTAACAAATACTTGCTCTGCACAACGCCGAATTAAAAGCACTAATCTGCGCGTTAAAACATTCTAAAGGTAATGACGTGAGCATCTTTACTGACTCTGAGTATGCTTTTGCTCTCTGTCACCTGGACAACCAACTTTGGGCACGAGAGACAATTCAAACACTCTGATAACACACCCATAAAACAAAAAACAAAAGCCGAACTAATGCATGAACTGTTACAAACTTTGTTGCGTCCCAGAACTGCTACAACTGTAAAAATTAAACGCAAAAGGGATTATAAATTGTAACTGTCAGAAATATACAAGCAAACATTTAAGCCAAATTTCCATGGAGTTATGAAAGTCAAGAAGAAGAATGACATTTTTTTTATGTTTTTGACATGCAATGTGTGCACAAAAGTCTGTTTACAATTTGGAGTATAAGAGTTGCTTCTAAGACGAAACAGGACTGTGGAGGACACGTGATGAGTTCACAGTCATTTTCACTGAACTGTTGGAAAATGCTGCTTAAGGAAACACATTCTTCCAGTTATGAGTCACGACCAGAGATTGGCAGAAGAATCCGGAACCCCGGATTCTGGGAGCTGCTTTTCTTTTTTCTTTTTTACAGAACCAAATTGACTGTGTGATCGGCCCCATGGATTATGAGCCCTGACCAGCGCCTCTTCCAGCATTCGCAGGAACTGTGCGTTTGTGGGTTCTGCATATTCGACAGATCGTTCCAGTCTCGCAGAAGGAGGAGGTCGTTCCACGATCGCCATAGACAGGATCCGAGGACTGTCGACGGAGATGTCCAGGATCACACATGAAACCAAGGCCCCGCTCATCTGGTGAACATCTGCATTCGATCCAAGAGGGAAGTAGCGTAACCCAATTCGGACTGGATTGTGGAATCACAATATTATTTAGCTGTGTTCAGCTGTTGTCTTGTTCCACTAGGTCTGTCATAACACCTACGACCGAGGCTGTCATGTTGCCTCAATTGAAAGACGCAGCTGGCTCTGGACTTCCAAACATGCTACATCACGACAAATCCAGCCGTGGACGGCGATCTGGACAGTGAGGACGAGTAAACGCAGGGCGGATATGCCTCACAGCTCTCACTGCATTTTGCCGCACCACTGCCTACACTGTGTTCGTATAATGTGAAATAAAGGATTCAGTAAATGTTGACGTATGTGACTGCTCCCAGCCTGACACCTTGCAATCTGCCAGGTGCTCAGTCTCGGTGCTGTCTAATTGTAATTGATTTGTGTTATTTTCGTTAGCTACTGGCTGTGTGTCATAGTTTAGTCTTATAATTTAGTGTTTCAATTTAAGTGTCATAGCTTAGTCTTATAATTTAGTGTTTTAGTTTAAGTGTCATAATTTAGTTTAGAAATCTAAGTGTCATAATTACGTCATAGTTTGACTGTCATAGCTAAATATCTAATTGTCATAATTAAGTCTCATAATTAAGTATCAGTTAAATATCTAGTTAAATATATAGTTTAAAGTCTTAGTTTAGTAATTTATTAAATATAATAATCAGCAAATCTTACACCTGATTGTTTAGCTGCTACATCCAGTAGTGTTTAACAGAAAATGTTGAAAATGAATTTGTTCTGTTACAACAAGGTTCTTGTGTCATACACAAGGTAAATTGAAGGAGAACTGAAGGATTTACAACACACTATTTTTACTTTATAATAGCCCATACAGTTAATTCAGTTGATTAGTTCTTATTATTTGCATAATTTTAATTTAATCATTCATATAGTGATCACTTTCAACACATAACAGTAATCAGTTAATCATATCACATATGGTTCATACATACACATAATCACACACTAGTTTCTGTATTAATTCATTTTACATATTACTTACAAGCTTCAACTTTCTTTCCTCTTAACTTCAGGTTCACTACAGTCCAGTTAAAATACGTAATACACACACACATAGTCTCAACCTTGATAAACAGTTAATGTTAATTTGCTTACACATTATGAATAGGTTATTTCATATATAAAACACACACTTATTTAGGTACTTTAAATGGGAATTATAAAGTTATTAGCTAATGTTAAATTTTGAGTCCTGCTAAATCCTACCATATGAGGACCGTCCGGGTCCTGTTAGTTGGAGGAGGACCGTTTTAGGTCCGCACATGAATGTTGATATTTGAAAGTATGTTTTGATTTGTTATGACCAAATTGAATGTATTGTACACCGTGCATACCGATTTGCACTTTTGTGAACCCCTTATCTTTGGTTGCTCGCGTAAGGATGTTTACTCTGTCTCTTTCTTTACTGTTACCTTTCCCTCACTCTCTCTGTTCTATCATTGTAATGGATAATTGTAATATTGTTTTGTGGAGATGTGGAGCTGACTCTGAGTAATTGAGCTTTTTTACAGGACCATGTAGT